>BSBN01001578.1:2207500-2212500 GCA_027924645.1 Cunninghamia lanceolata | reverse complement strand
CTAAACCTAAAGCCTGAACCCTAACCCTAAACCCTAAACCCAAACCCTAAACAAGAACCCTAAAGCCTAAAGCCTAAACCCTAAACCCTAAACCTTAAACTCTAAACCATAATCCCTAAACCCTAATCCCTAAACCCTAAACCCTAAAGCCTTAACCCTAACCCTAAACCTGAACTGTAAAGAAAAACCCTAAACACTAAACCCTAAAACCTAAACCCTTAACCCTAAACCCTCCACCCTGAACAATTAACCCTAAACCCTAAACCCTTAACCATAAACCCAAAACCCTAATCCGTAATCCCCAAACCGTAAACCCTAATCCGTAAGCCCTAAATCCTAATCCCTAAATCGTAAACCCTAAACACTCAACCTTAAACCCTAAACCCTAAACCCTAACCCTAACCTAAACCCTAAACCCTTAACCCTTAACCCAACCCTTAACCCTTAACCCTAAACCGTAAACCCTAAACCCTAAACCTTGAACCCTAAACCCTAACCCTTAAGCCTAAACCCTAAACCCTAAATCCTTAACCCTTAACCCTTAACACTTAACCCAACCCTCAACCCTTAACCCTAAACCCTAATCCCTAATCCCTAATTGCTAAACCCTAATCCCTAAACCCTAAATCGTAATCTGTAACCCTGGACCCTAAACTATAAACCTTAAACCTTAACCTTAAACCCTAAACCCTAAACTCTTAACCCTTAACCAAAAATCCCAAACCCTACACCCTAAAGGCTAAAAGCTAAACCCTAAACCCTAAACTCTAAATGCTAAACCCTAAACCCTAAACCTAAACCATAAACCCTAAACACTTAACCCTCAACCTTCAACCCTCAACACTAAACCCTAAACCCTACACTCTAAACCCTTAACTCTTAACCCTAAATCCTAAACCCTAAACCCTAATCCATAAACTCTAATCCGTAACCCTAAACCCTAAACCCTAAATCCTAAACCCTAAACCCTAAACACTAACCCTTAAACCTAAACCCTAAACACTCAACCCTAAACATTAAACCCTAAACCCTAAACACTAAACCCTAAACCCTAAACCCTAACCCCTAACCTAATCCTAAACCCTAAACCCTAAACCCTTAACCCTTAAGCCTAAACCCTTAACTCTTAACCCTAAACCCTAAACCCTTTACCCTAAATCCTTACCCTTAACCCTTAACCCTAAACCCAAAACCCGAAACCCTAAACGCTTAATCCTTAACCCTTAACTTGAAACCCTAAACCCTTAACCCTTAACCCTTAACCCAACCCTTAACCCTTAACCCTTAGCCGCAAACCTTAAACCCTAAACCCTAAACCTGAACCCTAAACCCTAAACCCTAAAACCCTAACCCTTAACCCTTAACTGTTAACCAAATAAAATTAAATGTAATAATCAAATAAAATATATTTAAAATTATATTTTTTGGCAAACTTATAATAAGGACTACATACTTACAAAGCAGAAATTTTACATGAATTCATTTGATCCCTCAAAAGATAAATCAAAATTTGTTTTTTATCAGCATTTTGATGGGTGTAGAGGAGACTCCATTATAGATATGGTTTAAAAATAGCGGGGTTCTATCCAAGGGGGTTTGATCAAACCCTCTTCAATTAAAATCTTTTAAATGGAACCTTTCAAGGCTTAAATCATTATATTTCTCTAAAAATATGTGATTTCAGCAAAAATCAAGATGTCCCAGAAAGTGTAACCCATTATTGTGGCAGCACCCCAATCAACGATATTGGGAAGCTTAAATGCTATCCCAGGATTTGACTGAGGCAAGTCCCTAAACTCCATAACCCACAAACCCATTTTTATCTTCTTGTGTGTAGGTTACATGAGTGAGATATGGAAAATGCAGAGCTAGAGGAAGACTGTGTGAAGATCAGGATTTCAGAATTCAGTGATAGTTTCAGGGTTTTCCCTCATCAAGGACTTGGGTGGTACCTCCCATGTCCTCTTGCCCTTTCTGATATTAGATCTAGCACCAGGACATCATTTGCAACATCTTTCTAATTTACAGTTTTGGAAGATTCTTCAAGTCAAGACCTGGGGGTCCCACCCTGGTCCTCTAACACCTCTGCTTTCGGGAGACATGTTTCATTATCCCTTTGATCATCCCTATGTAATTAGCTTCTGGATTATAATTTCTATGTTAGAAGCATATCATTATAGAACTAGGGTTTCATGCATTATTAACCTAGGGTTTGTTAGAAAGGCTAAATTAAATATGATCCATCTATAACATACCTGAGTACAAGATCAATAGATGAGTCCACCTCCATTTGGTTGTGATTTGGCTCAGTTTTGTCCTTGAGTGTTATATGAAAAAGGGTTTGATCTAGTTTGCATTCTAGTTGTTATTGTTCTCCTTTTTCATACTTAACACTTTCTATATATTATATTTGGAATTTTCATGAGTTTCTTTCTGTACTTTCTTGTGACTTATTTTTTTGTATGAAATTGGACTCTAGTAGTAAATTATTTGTATATTTTTTTATCTCTACATTCTTTTAATTTAAATTCTTGAACCTT
This sequence comes from Cunninghamia lanceolata, assembly GCA_027924645.1. Classification (NCBI taxonomy): domain Eukaryota; kingdom Viridiplantae; phylum Streptophyta; class Pinopsida; order Cupressales; family Cupressaceae; genus Cunninghamia; species Cunninghamia lanceolata. The sequence goes on along the minus strand of BSBN01001578.1, from coordinate 2,209,960 downwards.
CTGCACTATTTAGTGTGCTTTGTTATCTTTTTGATGATTGTGCAGGTGCCAAGAGAAGTAATGAGAGAAGGGAGACAATGAAGTGCTTTATTTTGGGACCTCTCAAGTTGGCAACCCTTAAGCGAAAGATAGTTTTCATGTAAAAACTACCTCTCATCACATTATTTTTAATTTCTGGCTCTAATCCTTCGATCCATTCTGTATCATGAATATCCCCATTCTGTGGCTAAAATGGAGGGATGTTAAATATGAAAGGATTCATTTTCTATCAGTTACTTTTAGAGATTGACGTTGTGTTTACTGTTACTGAGAGATTCATAATGTGTTGAACCCGTGCAATACCAAATTTGGCTGGTATGCCTAAAATATGTATTAACTTTCTCCGCATCTTGAAATTAAGAATTGATAGGTTGAAGTTTTGATTCTTAAGAACTTGTGCCTCCTTGTATGTTTACACATGATTTCACAGTTATTTACAATAAAATGAAATATGGGTGACCATTTGGAGAAAGTCACATAAATTTACTAGAGAATATACTTACAGGTTAGTTTATTAATGTTTACTAATAGTATCTTCTACATTTTTTAGAATTCATGATTACTGTCAAGTAAAAGTAGAAGTTCATCCTTCTTAGTTGCTCGTGGTGTTAGATTCAGATGATTTTTTACTTTTGTAAATGTATGTGTTTTGTAAGTCACGTTTTACCCAAACTGTTTGTATATTTGTATGTCAGAATTAGGTAGATTTATGGTCTGATATTTTGTTTTTACTTTTTGAAGCTTCTAAAAGATTCTGTAACATTGGGCAGAGGTACTGGTGTATTTTTATTCAAGTCATTCATTGAATCTTTTTATGTCATAGTTTTATTTTAATAACAGTATGTTTAATTGTTCTATGTTTTGTTGCAGGGAAATTGATATAAATATAAATTATGGTTGATGTTGGTTGTTTGACATGCTGTCAATGTATAGAAATATTGGAAGCTTGAAGTTGGATTGACTTCAATGAATATAATATTTAAAATTTTAGAATATGTTTGGAATTTAAAACTTGACAAAAAGTTTGCACTTTTGTACTTGGATAAATATAAAATGTAAACTGATTCATTATTTAATACAAATGATTTTTATATGAAGGGGTTGAATTGGCCCCCTTCCTAAGGCCACAAGGAATGGCCAATTGCCATGACCATTCTTTTTAGGCCTAGTGTCTTGTGTTCATTCTTTTTTAGTTTTCATATTATTTTTATTGCATAAAATTTAACTTCTTTATTTTTTATTTTTTAAAATTGCATTATGTTCAATGACTTGAATTTAAATGGTGCACTTAATTATTAAGTATAGAATATTCTTTAACCATAGTGGAACTTAGTTGAAATTAGCAAGTTGTAATAATTAGTGTTGTATTATTAACAAGTTGTAATTTAAACATGTGTATTTAGTATGTTTTACTTTGGAATTTATTTATTATTCACATAAAGTGTGTGTTTGAATTTTGATATTCACTCTAATTTGATTCACTTAATTATGTCATTTGTCACTATAATTTGATATACTTATTGTTTGTGTGAAGCATGGGTCTGAACTTTGGCATTGAATTATATTTGTTTCATGTTGTATGTTTAAAATTGAATTCACATTGTTTACACTTATTATTTGAATGAAGTGTGTGTTTGAATTTTGGTATCCATTTTTTTTGGTTTGGAATGTCTTTGAGCTTTGTTTAGTGTGTTTCACTTTGGCATCCATTAGTTGTTTGTTTGAAGTGTGCTTGAACTTTTGGAATTTGCTTTGTGTGCACTTATTGTTTGAACTTTATCATCTACTATTTTGTTTAAACTTTGGAGTTCACTTTATTTAGTAGTGTGTTTCACTTTGGCACCCACTTATTGTTTCTGTGAACTGTGTGTTTGAACTTTGGCATCTCTTTATTGTTTGAGAGACCTTTTAGTATTCATTTTGTGTTGGAAATGTGTATGAACTAACTTTGACATTCACTTTGTGTGTGAGTGAACTACCTTTATGAATTGAAATAAACTTTTGTGTGTGAAGAAGTGTGTTTGAATTTTACCTTAATCAATTTTCTTCAATCCCCTTAATCCAAATGTAATATTTCCTAGGTCACTAAACCCTAAACCCTAAACCCAAACCCTAAACACTAAACGCTTAACCTTTAACCCTTAACCCTAAACCCTAAACCCTCAACACTAAACCCTAAACCCTAAACCCTTAACCCTAAACCCTAAACCCTTAACCCTAAATGCTACAACCTAAACCCTAAACCCTTAACCCTTAACCCTAAACCCTTAACCTTAAACTGTAAAACATAAACCCTAAAGCCTAAAGCCTAAACCTTAAACTCAAACCCTAAACCAACACTAAACTCTAAACCCTTAACCCTTAAACCTTAACCCTAAACCTTAAAACCTAATCCATAAACCCTAAACCCTAAAACCTAAC
>BSBN01001578.1:2192500-2197500 GCA_027924645.1 Cunninghamia lanceolata | reverse complement strand
ATCCCTCAACACTAAACCCTCAACACTACACCCTAAAAACTAAACCCTTAACCCTAAACCCTAAACCCTTAACCCTTAACCCTTAAACCTAAACACTAAACCCTAAATCCTAAACCCAACCTAACCCTAATGCTTAACCCTAAACCCTCAACCCAACCCTAAACCCTAATCGCTAAATGCTAAACTGTAATCCCTAAACCCTAATACATAAACCCTAATCCCTAAACCCTAATGCATAAACCCTAAACCCTAAAGCCTTAACCCTAAGCATAAACCCTAAACCCAAACCCTAAACAAGAACCCTAAAGCCTAAAGCCTAAACCCTAAACCATAATCCCTAAACTCTAAACCATAATCCCTAAACCATAATCCCTAAACTCTAAACCCTAATCCCTAAACCCTAAAGCCTTAACCCTAACCCTAAACCCTAAACCCAAATCGTAAACAAAAACCCTAAACACTACACCCTAAAACCTAAACCCTAAACACTTAACCCTTAACCCTAAACCCTAAACCCTCCACCCTAAACACTTAACCCTAAACCTTAAACCCTTAACCCTAAACCCTAAACCCTAATCTGTAAACCTTAAACCCTAAACCCTAAACCCTAAACCCTTAACCCTTAACACTTAACCGAACCCTCAACCCTTAACCCTAAACCCTAAACCCTAACCCTGAACCGCTAAACTCTAATCCCTAAACCCTAAATCCTAATCCATAACCCTAAACCCTAAACCCTAAACCTTAAACTCTAAACCCTAAACCCTAAACTCTTAACCCTTAACCAAAATCCCTAAACCCTACACCCTAAACACTAAAATCTAAATCCTAAACCCTAAACCCTAAACGCTAAACCCTAAACCCTAGACCATAAAACCTAAACCTTAAACCCAAAATCTTAAACCCTTCACCCTTAACCCTAAACCCTTAACCCTGTACCATTAACCCTAAACCCTTAACCTTAAACCCTAAATCTTAAACACTTAACCCTAAACCCTAAATCCTGAACCCTAAACCCTAATCCCTAAACCCTAATCCCTAACCCTAAACCCCAAACCCTAAACCCTAAATCCTAAACCCTAAACCCTAAACGCTTAACCCTTAACCTTAAACCCTAAATGCTAAACCCTAAACACTCAACCCTAAACATTAAACCCTAAACCCTAAACCCTAAACCCTAAACCCTAAACCCTAAACCCAAAACGCTAAACCATTAACCCTAAACCCTAACCTAACCCTAAACCCTAATCCCTTAACTCTTATCCCTTAAGCCTAAACCCTTAACTCTTAACCCTAAACCCTAAACCCTAAACCCTTTACCCTAAATCCTTAACCGTTAACCGTTAACCCTAAACCCTAAACCCTAAACCCTAAACCCTAAACGCTTAAACCTTAACCCTTAACCCTTAACCTGAAAGCCTAAACCCTAAACCCTAAACCCTTAACACTTAACCCAACCCTTAACTCTTAGCCCTAAACCTTAAACCCTAAACCCTAATCCCTAAACCCTAAACCTAAACCCTAAACCCTAAACGCTAAACCCATAACCCTTAACCCTTAACCTTTAACCAAATAAAATTAAATGTAATAATCAAATTAAATATATTTAAAATTATATTTTTTGGGAAACTTATAATAAGGACTACATACTTACAAAGCATAAATTTTAAATGAATTTGTTTGATCCCTCAAAAGATAAATCAAAATTGGTTTTTTATCAGCATTTTGATGGGTGTAGAGGAGACTCCATTATAGATATGGTTTAAAACTAGCGGGTTTCTATCCAAGGGGGTTTAAATCTAAGGGGTTTGATCAAATCCTCTTCAATTAAAATCTTTTAAATGGAACCTTTCAAGGCTTAAATCATTATATTTTTCTAAAAATATGTGATTCCAGCAAAAATCAAGATATCCCAGAAAGTGTAACCCATTATTGTGGCATCACCCCAATCAACGGTGTTGGGAAGCTTAAATGCTATCCCAGGATTTGACTGAGGCAAGTCCCTAAACTCCATAACCCACAAACCTGTTTTTATCTTTTTGTGTGTAGGTTACATGAGTGAGATATGGAAAATGCAGAGCTAGAGGAAGACTATGTGAAGATTAGGGTTTCAGAATTCAGTGATAGTTTCAGGGTTTTCCCTCATCAAGGACTTGGGTGGTACTGCCCATGTCCTCTTGCCCTTTCTGATATTAGATCTAGCATCGAGACATCATTTGCAACATCTTTCCAATTTACAGTTTTGGAAGATTCTTCCAGTCAAGACTTGGGGGTCCCACCCTGGTCCTCTGACACCCTTACTTTTGGGAGACATGTTTCATTATCCCTTTGATCATCCCTATGTAATTAGCTTCTGGATTATAATTTCTATGTTATAAGCATATCATTATAGAACTAGGGTTTCATGCATTATTAACCTAGGGTTTGTTAAAAAGGCTAAATTAAATCTGATCCATCTATAACATACCTGAGTACAAGATCAATAGATGAGTCCACCTCCATTTGGTTGTGATTTGGCTTAGTTTTGTCCTTGAATGTTATATGAAAAAGGGTTTGATCTAGTTTGCATTCTAGTTGTTATCGTTCTCCTTTTTCATACTTAACACTTTCTATATATTACATTTGGAATTTTCATGAGTTTCTTTGTGTACCTTCTTGTGACTTATTTTTTTGTATGCAATTGGACTTTGGTAGTAAATTATTTCTATATTTTTTTATCTCTACATTCTTTTAATTTGAATTCTTGAACCTTCTACACTATTTAGTGTGCTTTGTTATCTTTTTGATGATTGTGCAGGTGCCAAGAGAAGTAATGAGAGAAGGGAGATAATGAAGTGCTTTATTTTGGGACCTTCCAAAAATGATCTCACTAAAGTGGAAGGGAGCAAGATTGAGAAGTGTTATGTTTTTGTAGGGAAATTAGCCAAAATTAATGTTACCTAACTAGGGATCCTTGTAGTTAAGTCTAATTCTATGGATTCATTACAAGGTTCTTTCAAAAGTGTCATGTCTATATTTGTTAGTGTTGCTGCTTGGGAGGAAAAAAAATCCTCCCATTGGCTTGTTTATCTCCTAAAAAAAGGGTGTCTCAAAATGGTAGAAATTCTAGGTAGAAGAATATTTCAATTGGAAGGTTGTTGATGTGGCTATGAAGACTTTGTGAAAGAACTTAAAAGAACCTTAATAAAGAGATGGCTCAAAAAACAAAATCAACCTCAATTTCTCTATGCACTCAAGTATGTTTGCCCCATTTCAACATTGACATTGACATTATTTACATTTTTTCTTATACATTGATAGGAAAACCTACACATCAGGGTTGGCAATTAACTAGTAGAGGGATTTGTCCTAGAGTATGTGCTCCTTTCATAGGCAGGTATTAGTCTCAGTGAGTCAGAAGGAGGGATCTAGATGTGAGGTAGGAGGTGCATGGGATGGATTGGTTTAGCTATTTGAAAGATGAAGGTGAATAAATTTTCAAGTGCATATTTTATCAAGTCAATCCCATGTAGTAAAAAATCAAACTTGTATGACATATTAAGTTTTTGATGATCATGATCAAACTCATAGCGGTCAAAAGTGAAATACAATTTTTTTTAAACAACTCAAAATTTAAGATACTTATTTGACGCAAGTTGTTAATATTCTAGAGATGACAAATTAATTTAGAAGATCATCAACATCACTTCCATCATCAGTTCCAAGGTTAGGTACTCTCATTCCTTGCATTTATTCTTTTTGTATTTACTACACTGATTTGTCCCAGCTCGAATCGATCTATATTGATTTATGCCTAGTTGATTACATGTATTTAACTTTAGCCTTGATGATTTATGTTGAGTGTTTTTGTAATGGTGAAATTTGCATCTAGTCATGCCAATTACCATTTACTTCTAGTCCCATTTCATGGAATGGTTCAATACAATTACAAATTGACAAATGACACATTCTTGTGTAAAGCTAGGCCCATTCCTTGATCTTCTACTTATCTCCATTACCACTCACTCCCATACATTGGATTGTATCCTATCCGGGCCATTTGCGCATAGCCATGTACATATGACATTTAGTATGCCTATCGTTGCATCCCATGTTTAGACATTCATTCCCCACATCGATATTAAAGCATTCTCTTATTCTAGGTCAATCCTGCAACATGGAATTGCTCTCGCACCTTATGGAATTAACCCATCAAATCAAATGTTTGAATTCAAATTTTGCCGACTCCCGTCCATGTCATTCCTACCACCAGCACAATTGGTACACATTTTGATCAATTTATTACTATATATTGGTATATAAAGGCATTCATTTGATTGTCGTTCTAGAATCATTAGACAACCTAACACTTCAAGGAGCATTCGCCATAGGAATCTTTTGATTTGGATCATTAAAAGGGATTTAATTTGCATCGAAGTCATTTTAGGACATCTTCGTTGCTTGAGGTTGTTGTCCCTAATAATCAAGGGGGCCGATCCAAGAGAACCTGGTCCCTTGTGATTTCCTAAAATAATATTAATTTATTTACATACTTTATCATTACTAACTCTTATTTGTTTAATCTAAGGTGATAGATTCTTTTTAATTAGCCTAATTAAGTGTGAACTTCCCACTTACAATTTTATTTCTCTAGAAGTATTTAAATTAAAATGAAAAGAAAACAAATACTAATAATAAAACCAAAATGAGAGGTGCGATCTAGAAACTAGCCGTTGAGGACAATTCAAATGGGAGAAAAGCATAGAAGAATGTCGTTGACGACAATTCAAAATTGAGAAGGCTGCGGAGGGAAAATGCAGAGATAAATTCAAAAATAAGACCGTTTTAGGAGCGGAAGGCTTGTATCAACTCTTTATGACTTGCCTGTTCTGGTTCTGTTTTTCCTCCTTTCGTGAAATTGTTATTTAATCCTCAACAGTGATGTCCCGTCCGCTACTTGGGATTCTCAGTCTCTGAGACAATTTGGCCCTCACTCGTCACCATTGAATGCAGAAGCTCTT
>BSBN01001578.1:2132500-2187500 GCA_027924645.1 Cunninghamia lanceolata | reverse complement strand
TATTCTCTGTTAGAAGAATAGAAAGAACAAAATGGCACATGCCAATTAGGGCTCACTGCCTGAGCACACTGCTCACAAGAGGCTCACTGCCTACAAGAGACACATTGTCTACAAAAGAATAAGTATCACATACTTGAACTAGAAAATAGCATCTTCACCATGCTTAAGTCAGTTCCATTTAAGCCCAAACCTTCTTCTCTACCTTTCGCTCTTCTTCTTGCTACCACACACTCATCTCCACATCTCATGCTTTGAAATGACTTCGCAATCCTTTATGTATACATGACATCAACTTAGGAATAGACATCTAAGTCGGCACACATCCACAAGAACATCCACAAGATGTATAATTCATCCAATTGGCCAGTCACAGAAAGAACATCATCATCCGGAAGTTATTTTTCATTTTCAGGACTCCAATTCTAATGCGGACCATAAACATGAACTGAGCACGATCCAAAGACCTCCACAAGCTTGCCTAAAACACCAAGAACATCCACACTTCCTCTACTTACTAAAACTCTTCTCTCCTTCATCCGGAACCTCAAGAACACAGTCTGCCATTACTGTCACAAAGGAATAGATACTTCCAGACCTTCAAACCATGAACCAATTGATTTACCACACCATACAGACTTCCCAAACACTTCCTCAAATCCGCAGAACCGGAGAATGCATTGCTGGATCATACCGGACCTATCTGTATCACTCTGTCATCACTGAACATTTGCCAGATCCGGTTCCACTTGAACTGCCATAACTTCTTCAAATATTCATGTGGACCTCTGAAATCTTTACTAGAACAATGTAAGACACATATCTACAAACCCTTTAATTCGCATCCTTTGATCCTCATCCTGTCTTGGACTTTTACCTTATGCCATCATTGTTCTTCACTGCTCCTGATTGAGACTAATTTTCTCAATATCCTCAGCACACAACTCATCCAACCTTATCATTAATGTAACAGGAGTATGTTGACATCAATGACAACACCGGTTAGGCCCATACTTGCAACAATCTCCACCTTTGTCATTGATGGCAACATATGATGTGAAAAACTATTTTAACCATCAAGACAAGAAAATCTCTTTACTGTCACAACTCCCCTTAACAGAAACAACCATTCACAAGATGTGACTGTGAAATCCACTGGACTGGTGCACATCAATGCACATTAGTTCACCACTGGAGGGGCAATAACCCCTAACTTCTCCCTGAGATACTCGAAAGAGTCCTTAGGTAGAGATTTAGTAAAGATGTCTGCAATCTGATCCTTTGAAGGCAAAAACTCCAATCTAACTTCATTCTTGTTTACTTGCTCTCTCAAAAAGTGAAACTTGATGGATATATGTTTGGTCTTTGAATGCAGCATCAGATTCTTAGATATGTTTATTGCACTTGAATTATCACAGAAAATTGTGATGGGCTCCTCATACTCTACTCTAATGTCTCTTAACATCTGTTGCATCCACAAGACTTGAGTACAACTTCCTGCTGCAGCAATATATTCTGCTTCTGCAGTGGACAGAGATATTGTTTTTTGTTTCTTGCTTAACCAAGAAACCAATCTCTTCCCTAAAAAAGAATGCTTCACCACTGGTACTCTTCCGGTCATCCACATCTCCTACCCAATCAGCATCTGTATATGCATGAAGAGAGAAATCATGATCTCTAGGATACCACTACCCATACTCAAATGTCCCCTTTAGATATCTAAAAATCCTCTTAATTGCCATAACATGAGATTCTCTAGGATCAGCTTGGAATCTAGCAACAAGACCAACAACCTGCATAATATCTAGTCTAGTTTGAGTGAGATACAACAGTCCTCCGATCATAGACCTATATTTTGTCTGATCAACCTTGGGAGAGTCATCATCTTTGCTCAACTTGCATCTGGTTGCCATTGGAGTGTTCATTGGCTTTGAGTCTTCCATCCCAAATTTCCTCAACAATTCTTTCACATATTTTGACTGAGAAATGAAGATTCCTTGCTTTGTTTGAGTAATTTGTAGACCCAAAAAGAAATTCATTTCTCCAAGCATGGACATCTCAAACTCACTTTTCATTTGACTTGCAAAAGTTTTGCACAAACTATCTCTTCCTCTAAAAACGATATCATCAACAAATACTTCAACAATTAAGATATTTTTATGATCAATTTTGAAATACAAATTACTGTCAGTAGTACCTTTGTTGAAACCAATCTTCAAGAGATGTTTATCCAATCTTTCATACCAGGCTCTTGGGGCTTGCTTCAGTCCATATAGTGCCTTTTTCAATTTGTAGACCATGTCACCATGATCAGACAATTGAAATCCATCCGGTTACTCAATGTACACTTCTTCTTCCAAGTTACCATTTAGGAAGGCATATTTGACATCCATCTAATACACCTTGAAATCCTTGAAGGCAACAAATGCAAGAAATAATTTGACTACTTCAATTCTTGCTACTGAAGAAAAAGTCTCTTCAAAATCAACTCCTTCAATCTGAGAGTAACCCTTGCATACCAATCTAGCTTTATTTCTGATTACTTCACTAGCTTCATTCAGTTTGTTCCGGAAGACCCATTTGGTTCCAATCACATTCTTGCTTTTAGGTCTGGGAACAAGATCCCAAGTATGATTTTTCTCAATTTGCATTAGTTCTTCCTCCATTGCTTTTGACCCATTTTCATCATTGCAAGCTTCATTCACTGTCTTAGGTTCAATCTTTGAAATCAGACAATACTCATCTAAATTTTGAGCAATTCACCTCCTTGTTTGCACTCCTTTGCTTTTGTCACCTATGATATGATCTTTAGAGTGTTTTAGAGTTACATACCTTGGAACTTTGGGAGTTTGTTGCATCTCTAATTCTTGATCATTCTCATTGAGACATAACTCTTCTTCCTGACTTACCGGATCAACTTGACTTGGTTTCTCAGAAGAGGCTTGGACATTTTGAATCTGAACACCATTCTGATCATCTTCATCATACTCATGAATTCTTGAGGGTCTTTCAATTTCTTCATCAACCTTCACATTTACACTTTCTACTATCTTTCTTAGTCTCTTATTGTAACACCGGTATGCTTTGCTTTGAGTAGAGTAACCCAAGAATATTCCTTCATCACTTCTAGCATCAAACTTTCCTAGATCTTCATCCCTTTTAATGTAACATCTACTATCAAAAACTCTAAAATATCTCACAGTGGGAGTAATGCCAAACCAAAGTTCATAAGGAGTCTTATCAGTATTATTTCTAATTTGAACTCGATTGAGAGTGTAGACTGCAGTGCTGACAGCTTCTCTCCAATAGATTTAAGGAACATTTGCTTCCATCATCATGGTCCTGGATGCTTCCTGGATGGTCTGGTTCTTTCTCTCAACTACTCCATTCTACTATGGAGTTCTAGGGGTAGACAACTGTCTCTTTATTCCATGTTTCTCACAAAAATCTATGAACTCACCGGATGTGAATTCTCCACCTCTATCAAACCTCAGACATTTCAATTTTAATCCAGTTTCATTCTCCACCATGGCCTTGAATATTTTGAATTTCTCAAGTGCTTCTAATTTTTCTTTTAGAAAGGTTACCCACATCATTCGGGAGTAGTCATCAACTAGCAACATGAAGTATCTATCACCTTGGACACTCCTAACTCTTGCCGGACCACAAAGATCAGTATGAACTAAGTCCAACAGTCCGATAGAAGACAATTCCTTACTTTTGAAAGTGACTCTGCTCAATTTGCCCTACTGACATTCTTTGCACAAGCTATTAGTAGGTTTTACTAATTTTGGAAGATCTCTTACAACATGAGTATTGCTTATCTTGATGATATTATCAAAATTCACATGATACATCCTCCTATGCCATAACCAACTCTGATCAATTTGAGAAAATAAGCAACTTTAACCAGTACCAACCAAGTGGAAGATATTACCTTTAGTTTGAGTACCAGATGCAATCTCTATTCCGGAGCTCTCAAAGATCTTGCATTTTCTATTTCTGAATCTGAGATCATAGCCTCTGTCCACCAGTTGTCCAACATTGAGATGATTGTGCTTTAATCCTTCAACATATAGTACATTACTGATTTTGTTCTTTCCATCAAGAGAAATAGTTCCTCTACCTCTGATCTTGCCAACTGAATTATCTCCAAAATTTACAATTCCTCCTTCATATTTTTCCAAACTTAAGAACTTATTCTTGTCACTAGTCATATGGGGAGAGCATCCACTGTCAATGACCCAATCATCCTTTGTTTCAACTTGGGAAGCCAGAGCTCTTTCTTCAACTTTAAGATTGACAGATACAGAGGGTATTGGTTCCTCTTCTTTGATGGCAATAAACACCCATTCATTACTGGATTTGTTTCCTATCTCTGATTCATCATCTATTACTCCTTCATTATCATCTTCTTCATGAACAGAGCAACAATTCTTTTGAAACCTTGATCTGTTAGGATTTGGTCTTAAAAATCTTTCCGGACATCTTGAGGCAAAATGACTAATTTTATTGCAGTTAAAACACTTGAAAGGTAATTTTCCTTCATACTTACTAGATCCTCTTGGCAGTCTCTTTGCAATAAGGGCTTCAAGATGAGCAGTTTCAACTTCTTCTTCATCCAAGTCTTTTCTTGCTTTTTCATACCATGATGGGTTCCTTGAAGAATTTTCCCCCGGATCAAACCTTTGTTTCCCCTTTACAGAGGCACTGGCTTTGAATGCAGATTTAGTCTTTGGAGGATCATCTCCAAACTCTGCCATTTCAAAAATAGCTAACTTACCAACCAATTGATCTCTTGTGACTGTTGTGTGAGCTCTAAATTCTTCGATTGCAAAAGCCTTGATCTTATAAGACTCGGGAAGGGATCTGAGAACTTTGCCAACAATCTCATCTTCACTCAAGGTTCCACCTGCATTTCTAATTCCACAAACCAACTCATTCACTCTTTGCATAAAAGAGGTAATATTTTCATCATTTCTCATCTTTAGTTTTTCAAACTTCCCTTTTAGACTCTATAACCTTGCACATTTAACAAACTGGTCTCCTTCATGCAAAAGTTCCAATTTTTTCCAAATCTCAAAGGCAATTGGTAGATCAATAACATTTGAGAGTTCTAAGTTAGATAACACACTTAAAAGAGCCTCTTTGGTCAGCAGATTATTTTCAGCATCTGTGATTTCATTTAGGGTTGTCGGACCACCCTATGGAGGTACATAAGCTTTTGCAACAATGGACCAGTATGCAAATCCCATGCACTGCAAGTGACATTCCATGCGACCTTTCCAAAGAGCAAATTTAGTTCCATCAAACTTCAGACTATCCTTCTTGTAGGACGACATCCTGGATCTCCTCAAGTGGTTAAGCTCCTTTCAGAGGAACTTGGATTTGATACCAATTGTTAGATTTAGAGCAGACAACTGAGAGGGGGGGTGAATCAGTTGTCTAAAACTTTCTTTACATTCAACACTTATATTCACTTGGCAGTAATAATAAATCAAAACATGAAACTTAATGAAATTAATCAAGAGTAGAAACACATCAACACAAGAGACACCAAGATTTTGACATGGAAACCCTGGTTAAGGGAAAAACCACAAGGTGATTAACCCAAGATTGTATTCTCTGTTAGAAGAATAGAAAGAACAAAATGGCACATGCCAATAAGGGCTCACTGCCCGAGCACATTGCTCACAAGAGGCTCACTACCTACAAGAGACACACTGTCTACAAAAGAATAAGTATCACATACTTGAACTAGAAAATAGCATCTTCACCATGCTTGAGTCAGTTCCATTTAAGCCCAAACCTTCTGCTTTGCCTTTCGCTCTTCTTCTTGCTACCACACACTCATCTCCACATCTCATGCTTTGAAATGACTTCGTAATCCCTTATTTATACATGACATCAACTTAGGAACAGACATCTAAGTCGGCACACATCCACAAGAACATCCACAAGATGTATAATTCATTCGTCCGGCTAGTCACAGAAAGAACATCATCATCCGGAAGTTATTCTTCATTTCTGAGACTCCAATTCTAATGTGGATTGTTGATGCATAAATATGTGGGTGTAATCCAGCAGCAACATGGGAAACTCTGAGATGTGGGAATGCTCCTCAAAGTGACCTCCAGATTTTTAGGAAGCTGGCTCTTCTGTTCTTTTAGTAGGGTTTGAGAAAAAGGTCAGAAAGAAAACCAAGATTACAGAAAACAAATGCCTAATCTATGGCGATCTGCCGGATTTGAAACAATTATTTGCACAGTGTCTAACTTTGAAGGATTAACTGGAATTAAAGAGCAAAATATGCATGATTAAAACTCAATTTTAAAACATATTAAACAGAGGCAAAAAAATAGAGAAATTAGAGACAAGAACAGAGTGAACTCATAAATGCACAGAACACCGTCTCATATTCGAATGAAAGAATAAATTTACTAAGGCAAAATTGTTGCACAGAATAAACTATTAAAATCATCATGAAAAGACACTGTAAAGGCAAGAAGAAACTCTGTCTGCTACTCCAACTCTCTGATCTGATAAACTTGTAGAACTCTGAACATATCTAAAGTAGAACCTCTTGAATGTATCAAGAACTCTTTGCGAATGTGACCCAGATGTGGCTATTTGTAGCTTGAAATAACTCAACGAAATCTCAACAGTCTCTCTGAAAATCTGCAACTGACTCCCTAAAATCTGGCACCAAATCCGGCTCAAATCTATTATTTGAAACTGAACTGAAGTGGCCACTAAAAATCTTAACTGAACTGTTGTTTCTATTTTTCCTTCATGGCTATAAAAAATATCTCTATGCAAGAAAGAAAACTCCCACCGCTATTTTCCTATAGCTTGCTCATAGAATAAAATGGCTGCTCACATTTAGGGTTTCACTTTTATCTCCTATGAATTTATTCCATTGTAATAAAGTCTCATTTTAATATTTTGCCCCACGTCATATTTTAATAAAGATAAATCTTTATTTAAAAGCTAAACTTTTTCGTGGCTTCATAGAGGCATAATAAAATATTCTTATGAAAGGGTCCCACCATTTGCATCTAATAAGAAATGAGGCAATTTAAAATGAAACAAAACCTTATTATTTCCTTGTGCACGGGCTGCTCCATGTGGTGGCTTTCGCTGAATTTTGGTTGCTTTTTAAAGTTGTTCAGGTGCCGACGAGTGGCAACCTTCGCATAATTTTGAGTTACTTTTAAATTGCTGCAGGTGCCGATAAGTGGTGCGTTCTGCATCATTTTTGCTTCTTTTTATTAAAAATAAAGTTGCTCATTAAATCTTTGGGGCTTTCACCATTTATTTCCCATGACTTTATTTCATTTGATACATTTACCAAATAAAATAAAAACCATATTTATCTATACTCTGCATGAGCCATGTGGGGAAGTCCGCATCTTCTTTTCCTGTTCCTCATTGACACAGATGCCTCCAAATGTCACACTGCGCTTATTTTTCAAATTTCTCTCTAAGCTTGTCAGGTGCTGACAAATGGCTTCTTCCGCATAAATTTGCTTCTAACTATTTATTGGGCCATTGGTCTATTTTCCAATATCCTACGGTAGCTGTGCATCTACTGACTGTGCATGTGACTCTTGAAAAACTAAGCATCCTTAAATCATAGAGTACCCACCATTATGATCAGCATCATATTTGATAAAGTTCCACTCCATTACCTACTCTTGCTTTGTGACAGTTTCTGTGAGATGCATAATTCTTTGCTCTGTATCTTTGATTGACCATTGCCAAAGATCGACACATTATGAATTGTGCCTTACTGTAGTTGTCACGCCATACTCTATAATTCTGCTGTGAGTTTTCTTTGATGGTTGCAAAAAGTTTCCTTCTGTATGTGGCTACATTGAGGAGGATATAGGGTCTCTAATGATTCTAATATAAATGTTGAGCCCATTCTTGGCGACACAGGCAGCGGCATTAAGTTTTTAGTTCCATCTCTCATTATGAAGACACTTCATCCTATGTGCATCCTTGAACCTATCTTAATCATTACTACAAACTATTGAAATTATATTAAATCTTATGAAATGAAAGTTTTGAAATGGTGTGAAAACTTCATCACCAGTTCTTGGCGACTGACTGGGAAAATAGGCCTGCCTATTTGAATCCATAATCTCTAGTTTTGAAAAATTAGCACCTTGATCATTAGGCATATAGTCACATTCTCTGAAACTAAAACATTTATAGTTGAACAGATCTAAAACTAAAAATGTATGAAGATGAACTAAAACACCGTTGACCCAGAATACTTTCCACCACTGAAACTGACACTGAGCACACAATTGAAACTGCCCTCTGAAACACCATTTTGCCTTGTAGCTGAGACTTATTGAAAACAAAACTAACTGAAAGTGAAACTAATACTACTACTATAGCTTATTCTGAACATTGAAGCCAAATCACTGACAACTGAAACATACATGAACATGTCCATTCACCAGAATAGAAAAATAGCTGCCATGTTTGATTATGTTGCTCCAATTTATCCACATCAAACTAAAAATGAACCAGATAAATTGTATAAAGAAATACAACAATATTTTGTACCTTTTTACTTCTCTACACTCAGGCGATTCTCCTTTTGCTTCAAAACACTAGTCATGCTGATCAACATGTTGTTCTTGTTTCAGTGGAGGGTGGGGAGGGAAAATAAAACACTGAAACTCTTTCCTCTGCTTGCAACTGAGAGATTCTACCAACTGAACTTTATCAATGACCTTTCTTACCGTCTCTTCCATAGGTTCATAACTCAAGATGGCATCAAAATGAGGCATACATGTAACAAGACTACCCAGAATAGTCTTGAATCGGATAGAAATTTCATTGTGTAAGAAAAATGGTGTATAGCGGGGCTAAGAATGTGAAAACCCTGTATGTGATTCTCTATGTAACTCTGCATTATTCCAGCTATCTCTTAATACGACCTTATCATGGATCTTTCCTTGCTGTAGTGGGTCTTCATCAAAAAGAAGACAATAACCATCTTCAAGAATTGAAAACAAGTCAGCTCTGGCACCATCTTCTATTTCAGAACTTCCTCCATGATCTGCTACAAGCCTCACAAATGAACCTTGCACTTTCTTAATTGCAAGATCTTCTGCATCAAGAATCTGATAACCTTGTTACAAAAGTGATAACAAATCCTCATCATGTCCCAAATGTTCCTCATGCATCTCTGTACCTTTCTTCTGCAATTGTGAAACTTCATTGCAATAATAAAAACACTCATCCTTTGAAGATTCTGGTATAATATCATTTGCAACCTCTTCCTCAAAATGAGATACAGATGTAGTGCCAGTCTAGACCCAGTACTTTTCAGCTTCAAAACCCTTCTTGTAGTACTTTTCAGCTTCTAGGAGCCTCACCTCATAAGCATCTTCTGAATCTGATTTAAGATTTGACAGTAACTTTGGATCTCTAGAAGAACACACAGGAGCTACTTTCTTGCTTGTAATTTGATTCTTGATACTTGATTTTTCTTGAACATCAAAGTGACAGAGAACCTGGTCAATGGCTTCTATAGGTCGATTTGCAACTATGGGGGCTTGTAGAGGATAATTTTCAAGATAATTGGGCATTCTCTGGATATATTCATACTACTATTCATAAGAATCTTGAGGTATTAAACATAAATTAGCATGGTACATGTTTTGTCCTTTTAACTCATTGATCTCATGGGAGAGGGTTTTAATTAGTTCTTTCATAGCACTCATCTCCTCATGAATTGTCAAATCAGCCGGGAGGGTGGGTGGACTAAAATTTGTATGCATCTAGTTACAAGAAAGAACCTGAGCTAGGCTATTTGCATGAGGCATCATCTGTTCTAAGGGCAGGGGAGGCAGTTTACCCGACAATATGAGGCTATTTTCAGCCTTAATGGCAAGATCATATGACTGTGGTAGAGTTTCACCCCCCAAAGATTGTATCATGACAGAGATCTCAGGGTCTAAAGCCTTTAAATAATACAAGAAAGCAAAGACTGGAGATGGCCTGATATCAATAGAGAATTTCTTCCATACCTTATCAAATCTTGAATTGAAATCATGTATGGGCTCCATAGGGTACCTCTTGATTGTAATCAGGTTCTGGGTGAGAGTGTTGACATTTGCCCTGTCTCTAAATTGATTGTAGACGAGTTCCCCAAGTTGATCCCATCCAGTGATTGAACTGCGCTGCAAGCTTCTGTACCATTCTTTTGCTTTGCCTTTGAGGGAAGATGCAAGCAACAAGAGGGCATGATTCTCAGTTGTGACATTGTGAACAGAGCATAGATTTACAACATCTTGAATGTGATATGTAGGAGAAACTAAGCCATCTCCTAGAAAGTGAGGCAATGCCTTCCAAGCTATGTCAGGAACTTGACCCTGTTGCTGAAGAACAAGAGGACTTGAATCCCAGGCTACAAAGGGTAGATCTCTTTGAATATTCAGGTGCACATATATACCAGGGGCTGCCATGATCTGCAAGAGCAAAGATTCAAGAAAGATTCACCAGTAGAGTCACCAGATAAATGATTCATGCTCCTATGAGCAAATATTTCTGTGATTTTCCATCAAAACCACAGAATGCAGGGCAAAGATTCTCAGAAAACAAAGACTCAAGTCTTCGAATTGAGTCCCACCGGGCGTGCCAAAAATTGTTGATGCATAAATTTGTGGGTGTAATCCAGTAGCAACATGGGAAACTCTAAGACATGGGAATGCTCCTCAGAGTGACCTCTAGATTTTTAGGTAGTTGGCTCTTCCGTTCTTTCAGTAGGGTTTGAGAAAAAGGTCAGAAAGAAAACCAAGATTGCAGAAAATAAATGCCTAATCTATGGCGATCCACCGGATTTGAAACAATTATTTGCATAGTGTCTAACTTTGAAAGATTAACTAGAATTAAAGAGCAAAATATGCATGATTAAAACTTAGTTTTAAAACATATTAAATAGAGGCAGAGAAATAGAGAAATTAGAGACAAGAACAGAGTGAACTCATAAATGCACAGAACATTGTCTCATATTCGAATGAAAGAATAAATTTACAAAGGCAAAATTGTTGCACAGAATAAACTATTACAATCATCATGAAAAGACACTGTAAAGGCAAGAAGAAACTCTGTCTACTACTCCAACTCTCTGATCTGATAAACTTGTAGAACTCTAAACATATCTAAAGAAGAACCTCTCGAATGTATCAAGAACTCCTGGTGAATGTGACCCAAATGTGGCTATTTGTAGCTTGAAATAACTCAACAAAATCTCAATAGCCTCTCTGAAAATCTGCAACTAACTCCCTAAAAATTTGGCACCAAATCCAGCATAAATCTATTATTTGAAACTGAACTAAAGTGGCCACTGAAAATCTTAACTGAACTGCTGTTTCTATTTTTCCTCCATGGCTAGAAAAAATATCTCTATGCAAGAAAGAAAACTCCCGCTGCTATTTTCCTGTAGCTTGCTCATAAAATAAAATGGTTGCTCACATTTAGGGTTTCACTTTTATCTCCTGTGAATTTATTCCATTGTAATAAAGTCTTATTTTAATATTTTGCCCCACATCATATTTTAATAAAGATAAATCTTTATTTAAAAGCTAAGCTTTTCCGTGGCTTCATAGAGGCATAATAAAATATTCTTATGAAAGGGTCCCACCATTTGTATCTAATAAGAAATGAGGCAATTTAAAATGAAACAAAACCTTATTATTTCCCTGTGTGTGGGCTGCTCCACGTGGTGGCTTCCGCTGAATTTTGGTTGCTTTTTAAAGTTGTTCGGGTGCCGATGAGTGGCAGCCTCCGCATAATTTTGAATTACTTTTAAATTGCTACAGGTGCTAACAAGTGTTGCGTTCCACATCATTTTTTGCTTCTTTTTATTAAAAATAAAGTTGCTCATTAAATCTTTGGGGCTTTCACCATTTAATTCTCGTGACTTTATTCCATTTGATACATTTACCAAATAAATAAAAACCATATTTATCTATACTCCGCATGAGCCACATGGGAAAGTCTGCATCTTCTTTTCCTGTTCCTCATCGAAAGACTGACCCTCACCAACACCCCAACCCTTACAACCTCCACCTTACACCTAAATGCACCCTAGCTCCAACCCTCAGCCACTTGAAACTGCCGCCCCAACTCCAGAAGGACAGGAGCAAGGTGCCCATAGAAAAGCCACCCCAGGCATGACTGACCCCAACTGCACATGTTACGTATAGAATCAACCGCCTCGCCCGCACACCCAACAACCCCCACTCTTCTCACCCACCCATCACATCTCACCCACCCAGACCACACACTCACTCAAACCCCTACCGAACCTCCACCCCCTCCAGAAAGACACCGGGGGCCCCACACTTTACACACACCTAGACCAACCTCCCACTAACACCGAACCCTCAACCTACACATGACACAGAGCCACTCTCATACCACCATCTTCAGATACGTAGATAAATAGATAGAGATAGACAGACAGAGATAGAGACAGATCACCCAGACAGACAAAGATAGAGACAGATCACCCACACTACACAATCCTCAACACACAGTAACCAATACCCATATACTCTACAATACACAGCCATACTCTCTATACACCTACAGTGGAACAACGTATACACCTTACTACCAGGGTTTTAGGGGGATCAGACTGGACGATGATAAGAACAGGCAACCCCTACAATCTCCACAGGGGCAGCTGACCACTTGCAGTGCAATAATGGATATTCTCCACTACAAATGCAACTCCACTCACTACCACTTCCAAAGCTAAATACCCCCGCAAAACCCCCACTTCACTCACCCCCATTCACTTTTGTCATTGCCTAAAGAAACAATAGGGCCACTACGACCATGCCGATATTAATAAGTAGATGCTTGAAGTAGTGGAGGACCAGACAATTCTAATACTAAAAAGATTTCATGTGTCCACTAGGTCAAAAGATTTTATGCAGATTTCATTGGTACAAATCAGTCGAGCAAGTCAAAAGATTTTATGCAGATTTCATCGGTACAAATCCTAAACCATAAACCCTAAACCCTAAAGCCTAAACCTAAACCCTAACCCCTCAACTCTCAACCCTCAACCCTCAACACTAAACCTAAACCCTACACTATAAACCCTTAATGCTTAACCCTAAACCCCTATCTCTATACCATTAACACTAAACCCTAAACCCTTAACCCTAAACCTTAAACCCTAAATCTTAAACCCTTAACCCTATACCATTAACCCTAAACCCTAAACCATTAACCTTAAACCCTAAATCTTAAACACTAAACCCTAACCCTAACCCCTAAACCCTAAACCCTAACCCCTAAACCCTAACCCTAACCCTAAACCTAACCCTAAACCCTAAACAAAACCCTAACACTAACCCTAACCCTACCACTAAATCCTAAACCCTAAAACCCTAACCTTAAACCCTAACTCTAACCCTAACCCTAAACCCCAAAGCCTAACCCTAAACCCTAACCCTAACCCTAACACTAACCCTAAACCCAAACCTAACCCTAACCCTAAATCCTAAACCTTAACCCTAAACCCTAAACCTAAAGCCTAACGCCAAAGCCTAACCCTAAACCCTAAACCCTAACCCTAAACCCTAATCCCTAATCGCAAGACCCCTAACCCTAAACCCTAACTCCAAGAACCTAAACCCTAAAGACTTAACCCTTAACCCTGAACCCTAAACTCTAAACACTAAACCCTAAACCCTAAACCCTAACCCTAAAACCTAAACCCTAAACCCTAAATTCTTACCCTAAGCCTAACCCTGAACCCTACCGCCTAAACCCTAAACCTAAACCCTAACTCTAACCCTAAACCCTAAACCTAACCCTTAACGTAAATTTAACCCTAACTTAAACCCTAAACCTAACCTTACCCCTTAACCCTAACCCTAACCCTAACCCTAAACTCTAACCCCTAACCGTAAACCCTAACCTTAACCCTAACCTAACCTAAACACTAAACCCTAAACCCTAACCTAAACCCTAACCATAAACCCTAACCCTAAATCCTAAAATGTAAACCCTGTACCCTAACCCTAAACATTAAACCCTAAACCCTAAACCCTAACCCTAAACCCTAAACCCTAAAATCTAACCCTAAACCTTAAACCCTAACCCTAAACCCTACCCCCTAACCCCTAAACCCTACCCCTAAACCCTAACCGTAAACCCTTAACCCTAAACACTAAACCCTAACCTTAACCCTAAACCCTAAACCCTAAACCCTGATGCTAACCCTAAACCCTAAACCCTAAACCTTAAACCCTAACCCTAACCCTAAACTGTGAACCCTAAACCCTAAACCCTAACCCTTATACCTAACCCTAAACCCTAAATGCTAATCCCTAAACCCTAATCATAAACCCTAAACCCTAAACCCTAACCCTAACCCTAACGCTATACCCTAAACTTGAACCATAAACCCTAACACTAAACCCTAAACCCTAACCCTTAAACCCTAACCCTAAACCCTAATCATAAACCCTAATCCTAAACACTAACCCTAACCCTAACCCTAAACCCTAACCCTAAACCCTAACTCCTAAACCCTAACCCTAAACCTTAAACCCTAACCCCTAAACCCTAAACCCTAACCCTAAACACTAAACCCTAACCCCTAAACACTAAACCCGAACCCTAATCCCTAAACCCTAACCCCTAAAACCTAAACCCTAAACCATAAACTGTAACCCTAAACCCTAAACCCTAACCCTAACCATAAACTCTAAACCCTAACGGGTAAGTGCAAAAAGATGGGGGGCCAAAAAGTGGCCAAAAAATTTTCAAAAAAATTTAAGGCATAACGCGAGCGCGTTATAACGTGCTCGCGTTATGGCTTGGCAATGACAAGCCTTAGGCTCGTCATTACCGAGCCATAACGCGCTCACATTATAAAGTGCTATAAATAAAAAAAACACAGTCATTTTATTTCATTCTGAGTTTTTCCTCCGCCCGCGGCTTAAAAACCTTCAAAAACGCGCTCGCGTTCTACAAAATGCCATTCAACACAAAAGACTTGTCGATTCATCGCCGAAATGCCGCCGCGACGTCGAGCACGCCAAAGGGGTGAGTAATCTTTGTTTTTTTGTTTGAATTTCTTCCTAAATAGGTAGGTTTTTGTTGATTTTTGATGTATATTTCACTAATTGTAGGAAATGTTAATGCACCTCCTCCTCCTCCTCAAAATCCACAAAATCTTGAGGAAGAAATACCTGCAGAACAACAACCTCCTCCATTCATTCCTTGACATGCCCCTCGAACACAAGATAATATAATGGGGGAAATTGAAAACAACAAAAAACAAATTGAAGATATAATTGCAAGGTTGAAAGATCCTTCCACTTCAACCTTGCATAGGTCCACGCTTGCCGAATCTCTTGAGTCTATGTTATCAAATGTAAATTCAATTAGCAAGCAAATAACTAGTTGGACCGATAAAAAGAGAGAGTTTAGAGATTACTATGCAGATAAATTGTCATACCAAGATGTCAAAAAATTACAAATTACAAAAGTAGACTTGTGTTCAATTTTCACAAACCCACAAACAAATCAACCTCCACCCATTACATGCAAGAGGTTCCCTATCCATTGGTGCAACAACCAAGCAATAAGGGACAATTTTGGGCAGAGGTGGTGGATGGTTTTTGACCATCCTCCATGCAATAACAATGAGGTCCCGCAATACTTTTTGAGGAAACTCTACTCCAAGTTTGTCCTCAATAAAGTGCCAAACTATTTTGATATGCAGGACTTCCAGGGTAGAGGTGGGGGCTCAGCACAGGATAGACCAGGGGCACGTCTTGACCCACAACGGGTAGTGAGACGAGTAATCAGCAGACCAGCCCACGAGCATGTTTCTATCCCTTCCATTGTGAAGGAGAGTGTTGAGGTCGATACACTGAGGTCGATTAGTGCCTTGACCAGAGCATCATAGAGCATGCCGATCCTGCAACATAGAGTGGGTTGGGAGATAGTGCGAGGAGTAGGGTCCCACCGCATACTTGCCAGGCTTGCGGGTTAGCCTGTGGTTATGACCCCATGGACAGTCAGGACGCAGGTGCACAGGCTACATCTGCAGCTGAGCAGATGTTGATGACAAATACCCTCCTGAGTGAGACTTTCGGCCTTGATACTCAGGTAAATATTAGCAAGTTTATTGAATTTAATTTATTAAATTTTATTTTTGAAATACAAGATTAACTAATTTAAATTGATGATTTTAATGAAATTTCAGGGTCATAGCGTCGATGCAGTTTTCAGTGGTTCTCCACCTACATTTTTCACTAGATCATCTACTGTCGAGGTATGTAACTAGTAAACAATTATAAATATTACATGTGAATAGCATCGTTATATGAATGGTATTCTAATTTCTGATTTTGGATGTTGAATAGGTTAACACTGTAGATTTCATGGCAACACCTGCCAGCGGTGGTGGACTTCAAAGCTTTACGGAGGTAATAAAATAAATAGTTTAATGAATGAATTGTACTTACTAAATTTTTGTATGTGATTTGTGTGTTTTATTGTGTGTACTTCCATGTTTAGATGAACGTGTGTGTATGTTAGGAGCCATGATTTGCATCACTGTTATAGTTTTCGTAATTGAATAATGTTGTTTTATTTCCAGATGATGCAGGCTATGGATACACCTCCCCATGTTCATAGGGCAATGGAGCAGGGTGTGGCCTCTGCGATTCATAGCTCTATGGCATTGACAGGGGCATGAGGCAGATTAGTAAATTTCAATTTACATTCATTGTTATAGTTGTCTATTTTGAAAAATCAAAAGATTATTGATTTGAAGTTTAATTTCTATCTGGATGGTTTCTATAGGACATGACATCACCAGGGCCTATTCCTGCTACTGAGGCAAGCGAGGAGACAGATTATATGTAGCGGTAAGTGATTATTTTGTTAAATGTTTCATTTTTTTATAACATGTAATTTCTATATATTAATATCTATACTTTTTTTTGTAACAGGTAAAGGTGCAGGAAGAACTAAATAGGAGGAGTAGCCCTCGGGTTCGTAGTAGACCACCCACATGCATGTATCCATCCCCTAGAAGATCAAAGGCTGCTCGTGATTTATTCTCTTCACCAGCTAGAGGGGAATGACTTTTTATTGTGTTCCTCTGTTGTATGCCTATATGGCATTTGTGGACATATATTTTGTATTGTACATAGTTGACATTGTATGCCTATATGGCATTCTTGTAAGCCTATATGGCTATTTTGTATATATGTTATACTTATATCGACAGATATTGATGTATGCGTATATGGATATTTGGTTAATACAAATCTTTTTTATTGATGGCGTCCATACTTGCATTATAAATCCACTTTTGAATGGATATTTGTAGATGGCTACTTCAAATATTAAAGTCTGATTGTATTACATAGGATGTTTGCATTTTCTTTGATAGGCTTGATAGGCCATGGATTACATGATGGTGTTTGATGGAAAAGTATGGTACTAGAAGACTCTAGTTCATTCTTAATAGGCTTGTGATTGATAATATCTTTGCATGATTGCACTTGATCTTGGATCATGGGCATGTTGTTAGGATTTTGATTGCATTGTGATGTTTGATGGATAGTCATGGTGTAAGTGTAAGATACCCAACTAGTTCTACGAAAATTTTTCCTTACTTAAACACTTTTACTTGCTAACAATTCACCAACTACTTCAATAACATAAAGATATACATCAAGATAACTATTTGAATGAAACAACATTAGAGTTGGGTACTTGTCTTGTTACTTGATTCAATCAACTTGCAATGTCTTATTACATGGAAAATGCTTTCAATAGCATGAAGTACAACTCATTCAATGGAAATACAAGGACAGGCCTTGAAGCCTTGATGTTACAATGTCTTCCTTACTTGAGCAACATTTGAAGATTTGGAATGTTCAACTCATCACCTCACAAGGTAGGCGCATATTTGAAGGATTTATAGGTTTTTCTGACTTGGGCGCCAAGTTGAGGTGACCTCCTCCTGAAGTTGCGCCTTGTCAACATTAGGCGCCAATTAGAGTTTATGGATGCTCTGGATTGTTTCCAAGAGTAGGTGCCAAAACATCATCATTATGAAAGTGTTTTAAATGCTAGGCGCCCAAATGAGCCCTCTGGAGTCTAGGCGCTCCTTTCATGCATTCTGTGTTCTAGGCGCCAATTGAAAGGAGTGGAGAATAGGGCAAGCGCCTTCCAAACTAAGTGTTTCCTTGAGGTGACAAGGACTTAGAAAGTGCGCCTAAGGTGAGCGCCTTGAGTGAAAAGGTCTAACAAACATCTTTGAACCCCCTTTCAAGGTTAGGCGCATTCTGGAGGTGGAAACAAGTAGAAGGTGCGCCTTAGCTTCCTTTGTCAATTCTTTCAAGTCTTTGTTGATTAGGAAGGTGGAATGCTTCATTGTAGAATGAGCGCCTATCGTCTAATGTCCAAACTACTTCTTCTGGCTCACTCTGTGGCTAGGCGCCAGAGCTAAACTGTTCACACAAGGGAGTGTGCCTAGACTCACTTGATGTTTTCTTACTACTTCAACCCCTGGAAGATGTTCCAAGGTGTTCCCTTTTACAAGCACCTGACCTCCTAAGTTCCTTCATGTGCTATTCCTTGAAGGTGCCAAAACTAAGCTCCAGTGCCATGGGATTGTGCCTAACATCTTTGAAGAGTTTCTAAGCCTTTTGCAAGTTGATATCCCAAACTCATCTTCTAGGCGCAACAGGAGCTTTCCAAAGGAGTTTCCAAGTTTTAGACGCCAAGCGAGGTCATGGGTGAATGGAACTGCGCCTTAGGAGATGACTGGATCCTAAGCGTCAGTCTGGAGTTACAGTGGAATTGATATGCGCCTCAACTAGCTTAGGCGCCCATTTGAAGTGATTCCTTTAACACTTCTCTGTCAATCTCAACTCAACTAACTGCAAGGATGATCTCCTAATCCAATTTTGATCCTCTGGAGATGCAAATAGATTTTCATTTCACTAGGCGCCATCAATGATGATCATCAACCAAAGCGCATTTCAAAGGTGAGATAGGCAAGTGAGGCGCCAAACTAGTCCTTAAGACTTATCTCCTTCTATCAAGTCAATTTCAACTATGTGAGAGAGTTCTATTCTAGCGCAAAATGGAAATTGTTTCATCAATTGGTGCATCTTACAAAGCTCCCAATTCTAGGCACCAGAGCCAAAGAGTTTTCCCAACACATGCACCTGGGCTAGGAATTCACCTAAGAGACATCACTTAGCTTTAAAACTTTCAATCTATAGCCCATCTGGGCTAGGCGCTCCAATGGAGGATCCTTGAACTCATGCATTGGCGCCTTCTAGTTCTAGGCACCCATTTTGGATGATTCATCCTGATACTAGCGCCCAAAATGACTAGACTCTCTTCATCATCCAATTCACTTAGAAGACTCAAGTTGGAGACTTAGTTGTCTATCCATGTTCTCTGGAAGATTCATTGTACCTCAATGCACTTAGGCGCCCTAGTTGATGTGATTAAAGTGCTTCAAAGCTCCATGATTCTTGGTTAGGCGCACATTTGACATTGAGCAAGCAAGAAAGTGCACCCTAACTCTAGGAGTCCTGCCTTAGTCAAGTTTAGCATCCAGACTTAACTAATTTCAAGTTTCTGACTTTGTTCCTGTAAAAAACAAAAGTTAAGTTAGTCAAAAACCAATTCATTCCCTCATTATTTCGAATTAGCCTCCGGGGAAAGGAGGAATAGGCTAACTCATTCTTCATTTGATATTCCTCGGAGAACTTGAAGTTACTTGCAAGATATTCCTCAGAGAACTTGAATGGATAGATGCCTTGAAATTTCAACATGACGTTAGTGATGAAGAGTATTGACATGTTGGACTTGATGTGACCTTGCTGAAGGCGCATTTTCTTTCTTAGCATGATCATCCCAAACCAAGGCGCCAACTTGGAAAACCCTGTGAAGGCGCCACTATCTGGAATTTCTTCCAAGGTTTTAAAACTTGACATCTTTTCTTCTCTAGGTACTATCTCCTTCAAGGCACTCCTTAAAATCATTGGAAGTGCTTAGGACTTACCTTAGTCCAAAGCGCCACATTCCATTCCTTAAAGCACAAAGAATTCTCAAAGGCGCCCCTATTTACCTCTAAGCACTCAAATATCATTTAGATTCAAGGCGTACATTTAGCTCCAAAACACAAATTTCCATCATCAACCCATCAAGGTGCATCATCTTCCCTTTGTATCCCCTTCAAGGCACAGACATTCACTTCTTCACACTCAAACTCACTCTCTGGCGCCAGAATAGGTGTATAACTTCAAATAGGTGCTAATCTTAGGTTTCTAAGTACTTAGTTTGATCTTAAGGCTATCCTTCCTCTAAGCACTCTCTTCAACTCCCTCACTGAAGGCCCTCTGTAAGTTTGGGCGCATTTCATCCCAAGGTGCTTCAACATCATCCAAGGCGCAAATTCACTCTCCAAGACAAGGTGCAAAAAACCCTATCCTAAGGCGCTCAAATCTTGCTTCTAGACCTAGGCGCACAAACATGAGATTGTGACTTCAATCATCATTCTTGGTTAAGGCACACAAACTCTCATTCAAGGCGCATATCTTTCTCCAACAAGGCGCATATATTCCTCCAACAAGGCGCATATTCAATTCTAGGGTGCTCTATCTTGGATTAAATTAGGGTATCTCCTCAACAAGGCACTCCAAACCATACCAAGGCGCTAAAACACTTAATGCAAGTTCTTCAAGTGCTTATCCAACTTGATTCCTCCAACACAGGGCGCTCAATCTACTTTCTCAACTTTCAACTCAAATCCTCACCTTATATTCTCCAAGGCAAAAAGGTGCAATTTGATTGAGGGTGCTAAACTCTTAGGCGCACTTATCTCCCTGAACTTACCTCTCTTCTTCCCTAGGCACCAGAAACACCTCTTTATCTCAACTAGGCACTTATCTTCTCTAGGCGCACATGGTCTTCAAGGCACATTTCATTCATCAAGGCACCTATCTCTAACAATCTCAACACTCAAAGGGACTCAAAACTCATCTGGACACCATCACTTCCCTAAAGGTGCAAAATTGGTGTAGATACATTCCATTTATTAAGGATCATTCTGGCGCCCAAATCTTGTCAAATCAAAGGATCAATAGGTTCTCTCTAAGGCGCACTCAGGGTTTGATCTTGCAAGACTTCTCACGTCAAAATTTTGACCAAGACACTCAAGGCACTAGTCTTTATCATCTAACCCCTACAGTGCACTTACTCATTATGATATACTCCTCAACTTTGTATTCAACCTTGCCCAAGGCGCATATTCACTATAAGGCATGCTCACTTTGTCCAAGGCTCAGAGGGCTTCAACTTGCTAAAGGGTAGAGGTCTAGGTGCATATCTGACTTGAAGCTCAAGGCGCTCCAACCCTCTTGCTTTGGAATTCCTTCTAGGCACTAAGTGACTTCTCCAATTCCTTGAAAACAATTTGAAGTGTTTTACCTTCTCAAGGTGCTCCTTCGAACTTGACTCCAAGGTGTTATAATCTCAAAGGTGCTGACATCATCTCAACCAAAGGTG
This sequence comes from Cunninghamia lanceolata, assembly GCA_027924645.1. Taxonomy (NCBI): domain Eukaryota; kingdom Viridiplantae; phylum Streptophyta; class Pinopsida; order Cupressales; family Cupressaceae; genus Cunninghamia; species Cunninghamia lanceolata. Next base: position 2,165,900 of record BSBN01001578.1, on the reverse strand, counting down.
CTCAATGATTCATCCCATATCTAGGCACTAAAACACTTAATCAACCAAGTCATTCAAGGCGCCATTCAGTAAACTCATCTTCCATGATATTCCTATCAAGGCGCATATCACTTCTCTCGTGGGCTTTAGGCGCTCAGTTGAGTGTTTCAATACTACTTAGGTGCCAAATTCATTTTAATGCACCAAACACAAAGAGCTTTCAAACACTGGGCACTCACAAAGAGTCCTTCCAACCTTGGGGCGCTAAATTAGGTCTTTGCAACTATCCAAGGCGCATATCTTCGTTTGAACAACTTATGGTGCCAAGACAACTTCTCATTAGGGCGCTCAAAACACTTGTGTTTACATTTGAAGTGCTTTACCTTCTTAAGGTGCTCCAGACTAACCTGACTCCAAGGCACTCCATCATCATCCTTAAGGTGCTAAAAACATCATCTCCACTCTAGGAAAAAACATCATCCAACTCCTTAAGGCACTTCACTGTCAAAGTCTGAAGGCACTCTACCTAGACCTTTCCCCTAGGCGCCAGAACTCCTAAGCACTCACCAGATAACTCTCTTCTTCAAGGTGCAAATCTTCCTATACTATGATTGCCTCTGAAACGTCGATTAACGTGATGTGAGGATGCAAAGGCTACTCCAATCCTTAGTGAGCACCTAGTTTAAACAAGGAGAAATAAAGCATTCAAAACTATCCAAACGATCATCCCCTTCCTAATGTCTTCACTGCTTTGGAAAACCTTGGCCAAAATGACACATAACAACTCCTGTGTAAAGCACCTGAGCAAGAAAAGAGGGGGTCCCCAATCTGATGGGGTGATGTGTGATTTGGGCACATGTGTGATTTGGTTCAAAACAGGGCGCCTAGAGTGAATAGGCTTTCATCCTGACTTAATACACTGCCTAGAGTGGATATTAGCGCCTTCGTATGGTTTGGAGCGCATTTTGCTGTGCCTTGAGGAGATTTTCTTACATCTTAAAGGAGGTTCTAACACCTTGCCCCCTTTGGTATCTAGCGCCCTAGTGGCTTTAACCTAACGCCTTTGGAGTCCAAAATGCGCTTTTGAAAGTTGAAGTGAACCTGATAATTGGAGTCTTCATAATGAGCGCCTAGGTCTTGCTGAGTAGAATACCCCACAATGTGCGCCTAAGTCTTTAAGAAGAGTAATGATACTTGAGATAGAGTGCCTTGAGGAGGTAGTTGAGCACCTGGATTGAATAATTGGAGTTCAAGGAAGGTTTGAGCACCCAAGGCATATGGCTAGAGAAGTTGTAGAAAAGACCACTTTTGGCACCTTAAAAGTTTGAATGCTTGGGGAGTTTTTGCAAAGATCTAGTTTGAGCGCCCCTTATGCCCTAGGATCATCTAGTTTGTGCGTCTTGTAATGAGGAGTTCATGTAAGTTTGGAATGAGCGCCTTGAATAAGTGTAAACTAGCCTAGAGAAGGGTATGTGCGCCTTGAGCGCCTGAGCATTCCAGAGATAACTGTGCGCCTAGAACAATATAAGCGCTCATGATGATGATTAACGCCCTAATGAGACTATGAGCGCCTTGTTCAGGAGATACCTTGTTTGATCATAAAATGCGCCTTGAGTCTTGAAGGTTTTGAGTGCCTAGGTGATTTGGATGTTGGGATGTTGGTATGCGCCCAAGATTGAGGTAAGTGAGCACTTGTAATGGAGGAGAGCAATGAGATGGAATGTCTTGTAGAGATTGGCGCCTAGAGACCCATTTTTGCGCCTTTGATGATGACCATTTTTGCATAAGAGTTTAGCGCCTTAGAGTTGTAAACTTTCTCTTTGGGCGCCCCTGAGTGAATGTTGGCACCTTGGACAACTAAATACGCCTTTGATGGAGTGGAGCCCAGAAGGGGAGTAGGAGGAAACCCAATCTTCAAGATTCATCAAGCTTCAAAGTTTAGGTCAGAGGTTATCCACTTTATCCAAGGAAGGTGTTATCATCTACACTCCGAGAAGGTAATGTCAAAGGCCATCATGAAGGATCACTTCATCAACTTCAAGTCCTTCAAGTTCAAGTCCTTTCACCTAGCAAGTCCAAGAGAGATTTCTACTCCGATTCATGAAGTAAGCTTATATCATCCTTATCTACTCTGCGAGAAGAAGAAACATTACAAAGTCAATCAAATGAGTTACAAGTACCATACATCCAATTGCAAGGAGTGAACCACCTTAAGGAAAAATAGTTCTCTTGAAGTTACTTGAAATGTCAAAAGGTTTAGCGCCTCCAAGTAAGGTCAGAGGTGAGGTTAGAGGTGAAATGCGCCTTTGGACCATTCTGGTGCCTTGGATGAAGAACCTATATCTTGAGCCCAAGAGGTAAAATTTGCGCCTTAGTGGATTTGGAGAGTTACAGAGATTAGAGAAAAGCGCCTTGAAGACAGAGTTGTTCAAGGCACATGTGTGATTTGGTCAAAAATAGGCGCCTAGAGTGAATAGGCTTTCATCCTGACTTAATACACTGCCTCCTTCTGACGATTTTTGGGGCAGCAGAAAACCTTTCACCACGGGCAAATGCCTCAGAGCTATAAAAAATTGAGAGAGGTTATTGTAGAGGCACTCTACATGATCCCGTTGCCTCAGACGGAATGTTTTTAGTGACACGGTTTTCAAGTAACATCTCGTCAAAGATTGCTACCTTTTTGCACTTTGGACTCTTCAGGGATATCGTCAATACAATGTAGCTCTGACTGTTTCGACATGTTTGGGTGAAAAATAGGACCATGCCTAGCATAAATGTACCCATTCGGACGCGTTGGAACAGTCAGTTTGGTCGCATCAGGAGCAGGACAAAAGTTACACCCCTTTGCAACTTTACACTGCCTCCTTCTGACGATTTTTGGGGCAGCAGAAAACCTTTCACCACGGGCAAATGCCTCATAGCTATAAAAAACCGAGAGAGGTTATTGTAGAGGCACTCTACATGATCACGTTGCCTCAGATAGAATGTTTCTAAGTACACGATTTTTGAGTAACATCTCGTCAAAGATTGCTACCTTTTTGCACTTTGGACTCTTCAGGGATATCGTCGGTACAATGTAGCTCCGACTGTTTCGACATGATTGGGTGAGAAATAGGACCATGCCTAGCATAAATGTACCCATTTAGACGCGTTGGAATAGTTAGTTTGGTCGCATCAGGAGCAGGACGAAAGTTACACCCCTTTGCAACTTTACACTGCCTCCTTCTGACGATTTTTGGGGCAGCAGAAAACCTTTCACCATGGGCAAATGCCTCATAGCTATAAAAAACCGAGAGAGGTTATTGTAGAGGCACTCTACGTGATCATGTTGCCTTAGACAAAATGTTTCTAAGTGACACGATTTTTGAGTAACATCTCGTCAAAGATTGCTGCCTTTTTGCACTTTGGACTCTTCAGGGATATCGTCGGTACAATGTAGCTCCGACTGTTTCGACATGTTTGGGTGAGAAATAGGACCATGCCTAGCATAAATGTACCCATTTGGATGCGTTGGAATAGTCAGTTTGGTCGCGTCAGGAGCACGACGAAAGTTACACCCCTTTGCAACTTTACACTGCCTCCTTCTGACGATTTTTGGGGCAGCAGAAAACCTTTCACCACGGGCAAATGCCTCATAGCTATAAAAAACTGAGAGAGGTTATTATAGACGCATGCTACATGATCATGTTTCCTTAGACAGAATGTTTCTAAGTGACACAATTTTTGAGTAACATCTCGTCAAAGATTGCTGCCTTTTTACACTTTCGACTCTTTAGGGATATCGTCGGTACAATGTAGCTCTGACTGTTTCGACATGTTTGGGTGAGGAATAGGACCATGCCTAGCATAAATGTACCCATTCAGACACGTTGGCACAGTCAGTTTGGTCGCATCAGGAGCAGGACGAAAGTTACACCCCTTTGCAACTTTACACTGCCTCCTTCTGACAATTTTTGGGGCAACAAAAAAACTTTCACCATGGGCAAATGCCTCAGAGCTATTAAAAACTGAGAGAGGTTATTGTAGAGGTACTCTACATGATCATGTTGCCTTAGACAGAATATTTCTAAGTGACATGATTTTTGAGTAACATCTCGTCAAAGATTGCAGCCTTTTTGCACTTTGGACTCTTCAGGGATATCGTTGGTACAATGTAGCTCAGACTGTTTCGACATGTTTGGGTGAAAAATAGGACCATGCCTAGCGTAAATGTACCCATCCGAATGCGTTGGAATAGTCAGTTTGGTCACATCACGAGCAGGACACCAAAAATGTAAAAGTTGCTTTGTGCAACTTGACAACATTGACACTTTTTTGCAACATGACTCAAAGACTCAAACTGACCCCAAATGACTCAAAGTGACTTAAAATCACCTTGATTATAGAGGTTGACGCGCTCCTTATCATTCATTCATTATGAGTGCCTTGGGAGAATGGTATATAGGTCATCATCATGATTGGGCGCCCTGGATCCAGAGTGTTGGAGAGATCATCAAATGGTGTCTAGTAGGGTGAGTTATGAGTTTGGTTGCATCAGGAGCAGGACACCAAAAATGCATAACATGATGATGTAAAAATATGTACATATGTGTAAAAATGCAGGGGGAAATAAAAAAAGACAAACCTTACAAATTAATGTGCATACTTACAACTCAATGTAACATAACTTTACAAAATCAATGTGAATACTTATAAATTAATCCAATGAACCATCTGGATCTGCTCTACTCTTTATTGTGTCAAGTATTGCTTCATGGTCAGACTCACGCACCTTCCACAATATTTTGTTCAAAGGTCTACCCTGATACCTTATCAAATGAACATTGGATGCCATGACAAGGTTCGAGTAATGAAGAATCTTTCAATGCATGTCAAAGTCCTGAAATAGCCAAATATTAACACTCTTATGTGGGTACCTTCTAAGCCATGTTCCAGTAATAACCACTGATCCTGTAGGGTATTTGATGTTTTCTCCATCTATAATAGGGGCCTCTAATTTCTTTTTGGCCTCAACACAATGACATAAGTAATAATCTGTTCCCTCTTCATTATCTTCATCTGCAATAACTGCATATACGTGTCCTACATTGATATGTGTAGCAAATTAGATGAAATTAGTCAACATTACAAAAACACTACAAAGTAAGATGACATTACCTGGTTGAACTAGATGAAATTAGATGCATATACGTGCCCTATATTACCTGGTTGAACTAAATCTGATATGTGGTCAAAGTCAACTGACGATTCCATCTGTGTTAGTTCCAGTGCCGTCGGGGGTCGATACGTGTCAAGTGGGCTAAGATAACTTAACTGCCATTCGTCAACCCACTCCTTTGACTCGCACTCATCCCAGACTTGAATTGTACAGGAAGAACAAAAGCATGACATCTTTCGTGTATGGATACTCCATGAACCTGCAATTGAGCTTCTGAAAGAGTGCATCTCATTTGATCCTGTCAGTGTACAACAATCCTCATATGGTGCAATGTTAGTATCATCTATCAACCAAAAAAATCTATGAACTAAAGACTTACCTTCATTACCTGGACCCATGGAAGCATTACACCACTCGACAATTAATTTTGCATCTGTCAACTTTGCATTGTCTTTATACTTTAACTCTTCTCGTGCTATGGCTCTTTTGATACATGCTCCTGCACCATCATGCTCCCCCTTTCCATGCCCAGCCTCACAAAAGCTTCACATATGTTGAATACCTGTAAAATTATGCCTCCTACTCAGCCAATAGAAATTTCACGAGTTCTTGAATTGTGATGCACAATTATCCGACCATATGATATGCTGACTGAACGATATGCCCCTTCTAGCCAAATCATTGTAGAACACCTGAAAGCAACCTTGCATGAACTCCGTAGAATGCGTGCGATCATCACTAATATAGAAATTATACTCCCTTATGATCTTTCTGTCATCCTCTGTACTATCATTCGCATGAATGAATGCGATGTGCACAAATATAGAAACCTGTGTGGAGTTGCAATATTGTGATTGCACCTCACGCTGTGGCTGTAGACTGTAGTTCTCTGCAAAGTCGACGACTGAAACAATGCTACCAACTGGAAATGTGTCCTTGCATAACTTGAATTACAAGTCCAACCATCGAGCTCTATGGGCATGTCTTGCATACTCATACACTATGTTGTCACGAAATATAGGCATAAACTGATACACTGGAATCTTTTCAATAACTAATTCACACCTCTTTGCTTCTTTACCATCTTTTGTATTGTATGCCACTGTTTTATACTTGCCAAACTCTACTAGTTCATTTCCAACCGCATGTGTTATTTCCATATGTTCACATATTGGCAAATGTTGCAAGCCACCGCAACGATGACATGTGCCATCCAAGCATAATTTCTTGTAGAATATTTGACCTTCCTCTCTTTCACATAAAATTCTTGATATGAAGTCTCTTGAAGATGTTGGTGGGGCACATATGGCACAACCCTGCAAATCATTGTTAGTATGCATATCTAAACATATAGACCTATAAGCATCAAAATGGTTAGAAAATTCAATATGTAATCTACAACAACAAGTAGTGCGTGTGTGATTTATCTTAACATAGAAAGGTTTTAGCATTTCAAAATATCTTTGACAAATTTTAATTTGAGGATACTTCTCTAGAAATTTACCATAAAACTATGTTTGAGTCTCATCCAAAAAATGCTTTGGATGTGGCTCGCAGTTCTGACTACCAATTCTCCTTCTTACCACATCCCTTTGATTCGGAGATACCCTTGTGTAATTCTTCCATAAGTCTTCAATTAGTGATCTCAATGCTTCAACAATTGGTTTATCTTTTCGTGGTAGTCTCCCCGAGAACGCCCATAATTCATTGGCATTAGTGTCCTCAATTCTTTGGCGTCTTCCAATGGCTCTTGATAAAGTTTTCCTATTAATTCTCAATTCTTGACTTGTCTTTCTAATGAGACGAGCTTTCCTCGTTTGACTACTTACTATAGTCGATGTAATCACACGCCGTGTTGCATTACTATCTTTTGTGCGTGAGGTGTTAGCCACACTCTCATACGCACTCATTAGATTCTTGACAATAGATTTTTCACTTGAAGCCTCTGATGTTCTCAACCCAAGAATCTTCATGATAGACCTATACTTTATACTTCGCATCATTTCAACGAATAGTTGACATCTTGCAGTCTCATTTAACTTTTCAAAGAACAATCTCCAAATCTTATTAGCATATCTTCTACAAGTGCATTTTGGAATCTTACCTTCCATTGGCTGCAAAATATTCTCATCAATATCAATCAAATACTTTGGCTTTCTATGCAAAATTCTAGGTGGTGTCAAGTTAGGTAAATTCATCTCAACATTAGGAATTTCATCAATATTTAAATGAGATGGGTTAGATGGCATACCTTTGATCGAAGATGGAATAGATGGCATACCTTGAGGTTGAGGTGGGAACGATGGCATACCTCCTTCATCACATGTGAGTGATGATGTACTCTCAACTTGAGATGTGGTAGATGGTGTCCCTACATGTTGACTTGCGGTAAAGGATGTGTCTCCAACTATGGTATTCAAATCTCTCGTACCACGAAGTTTTTGCATTCGTTCTCTTTGTGCCGCCAATACCATATCTCTTTATGATGGTTGTGGTTCCTCTTCAATTGGTATGTCTTCATTTATTGTGTCCAATTTCCTCTTCTCACGAAGTTCCCTCATAGCCATTGCTTTCTTTGCATTCTTAGCTTCTATCTCTTCCTGTGTTGGTTTAATTCTTGATCGTTTCCTCGGCATGACAGAGAATTTGTCTGTAGCATGATAAAGAGACCAATATTAGTTCCTAAGAAATGAATACATGATAATAGTGGGATTGTATTTTTTTTATGTTGTAAGGATTTATTCTTGTATAGTTTGACATCATGGTATGAACTAAGGTTTGTTTATTACACATAATTATTAAAGAGCCCAAGTGTAGAAAATATACATGGCATCATGTGAGATTGTAGGTTGCTTTCTCGATTGGGAATGTGTCTATTTTAAACATGTATGATAAAGCATGATAAAGTAATTCAATCTGAAATAAGGAAAATGTAAAGAACATGCATGTAAAGACTTGACATACCTAAAAAACAAAGATTTGAATGGAGAGAGTACCCAATTATGTAGTGTTTTTATCTTCTTGCATCAAACTCCTCAACAATTTGAGTTTTTCACCACTTGCTTCCTTTTCAATGTTAAATTCTTAAAATTAAATCACAATTAACATTGCAATACTACAAAAATTGAAACTTGAATAGATATATATCAAACTTGGTTTGAAAACTATGTTATTTCCTCCTTCTCAAGTTGGCAAAGCAGAAAAGGTGGTGGAAAGATCATGCAAAGGTGGTACAATGTGTCAAATGTGCATGTGAACTTCCCAATAGCATGAAAGCACTTCTTTTTTGTCAGAGCACGCGCAGAATCAGTAAGAAAACAGAGCATGTGGGCCTGGATCACGGGGGTAACCACTTTTTTACCGTTTCAGTAGAAATACAAAACACGAGTGCGTTATAATGCGAGCGCGTTATAATGCGCTCGCGCTATAACGCACTCGCGTTTTGTCCTGCTATAGATCCCTAATTCCTAAACCCTCAACTCTAATCCCTTGACACTCAACCCTCAATGTCAAATCCTAATCCCTCAACCCTATCCCTAAACCCTCAACCCTCAATGTCAAATCCTAATCCCTCAACCCTCAACGTCAAATCCTAATCCCTCAACATCAAATCCTAATCCGTCAACCCTCCAACCCTATCCCTAATCCTTACAACCCTCAACCCTAATCCCTCAACCCTTAACTCTGATCCATCAACCCTCAACACTATACCTTAAACCCTAATCCCTTCAACCTCAACCCTATCCCTAAACCCTTGACCCTCAAACCTCATCCCTCGACGTCAAACCCTAATCCCTCAACCCTTAACTCTGATCCCTCATCTTTCAACCCTAACCCTAAACCCTCAACCCTCCACATCAAACCTTAATCCCTCAACCCTCAACCCTAATCTGTCATCCGTCATCCCTCAACTCTAATCCCTCATTCCTAAACCCTAAACGCTATCCCTATTCCTAGAACCTCAACAGGCTCGATACTATACCTTAAACCCTAATCCCTCTACCATCGACACTCTTATTTAACCCTAATCCCTTGACCATTATCCCTATCCCTCAACCTCAACCCTCAACCCTCAACCCTCAACGCTCAACATTAAACCCTAATTCATCAACCCTAAACCCTAATCCCTCAAACCTAAACCCTATCCCTAAACCATCAACCCTCAACACTATACCTTAAACCCTAATCCCTCAACCCTCAACCCTAAACCTTATCCCTAAACCCTAATCCCTCAACCCTCAACCCTAATCCCTCATCCCTCAACTCTAATCCCTCATCCCTAAACCCTAAATGCTATCCCTATTCCTAAACCCTCAACAGACTCGATACTATACCTTAAACTCTAATCCCTTATCCCTAAACCCTCCAACCCTATCCCTAATCCTTATACCCTCCACACTCTACTTTAACCCTAATTCCTCGACCCTCAACCATATCCCTAAACCCTTGACCCTCGAACCTCAACCCTCAACCCTCAACATCAAACCCTAATCCCTCAACCCTTAACTCTGATCCCTCGACCTTCAACCCTAAATCCTCAATGCCAAATTCTAATCTGTCAACCCTTCGCTCTAATCCCTTAACCCTAAACCCTATCCCTAAACCCTCAACACTATACCTTAAACCCTAATCCCTCAACCCTAACCCTAAACCTTGTCCCTAAACCCTAATCCCTCAACCCTCAACCCTAATCTGTCATCTGTCATCCCTCAACTCTAATCTCTCATTCCTAAACCCTAAACACTATCCCTATTCCTAGACCCTCAACAGGCTCGATACTATACCTTAAACCCTAATCCCTCTACCATCGACACTCTTATTTAACCCTAATCCCTTGACCATTAACCCTATCCCTCAACCTCAACCCTCAACCCTCAACCCTCAACCCTCAACTCTCAACATTAAACCCTAATTCATCAACCCTAAACCCTAATCCCTCAAACCTAAACCCTATCCCTAAACCATCAACCCTCAACACTATACCTTAAACCCTAATCCCTCAACCCTCAACCCTAAACCTTATCCCTAAACCCTAATCCCTCAACCCTCAACCCTAATCCCTTATCCCTCAACTCTAATCCCTCATCCCTAAACCCTAAATGCTATCCCTATTCCTAAACCCTCAACAGACTCGATACTATACCTTAAACTCTAATCCCTTATCCCTAAACCCTCCAACCCTATCCCTAATCCTTATACCCTCCACACTCTACTTTAACCCTAATTCCTCGACCCTCAACCCTATCCCTAAACCCTTGACCCTCAAACCTCAACCCTCAACCCTCAACATCAAACCCTAATCCCTCAACCCTTAACTCTGATCCCTCGACCTTCAACCCTAATCCTAAACCCTAAACCCTCAACGCCAAATTCTAATCCCTCAACCCTTCACTCTAATCCCTCAACCCTAAACCCTATCCCTAAACCCTCAACACTATACCTTAAACCCTAATCCCTCAACCCTAACCCTAAACCTTGTCCCTAAACCCTAATCCCTCAACCCTAATCTGTCATCCATCATCCCTCAACTCTAATCCCTCATTCCTAAACCCTAAACGCTATCCCTATTCCTAGACCCTCAACAGGCTCGATACTATACCTTAAACCCTAATCCCTCTACCATCGACACTCTTATTTAACCCTAATCCCTTGACCATTAACCCTATCCCTCAACCTCAACCCTCAACCCTCAACCCTCAACTCTCAACATTAAACCCTAATTCATCAACCCTAAACCCTAATCCCTCAAACCTAAACCCTATCCCTAAACCATCAACCCTCAACACTATACCTTAAACCCTAATCCCTCAACCCTCAACCCTAAACCTTATCCCTAAACCCTAATCCCTCAACCCTCAACCCTAATCCCCCATCCCTCAACTCTAATCGCTCATCCCTAAACCCTAAATGCTATCCCTATTCCTAAACCCTCAACAGACTCGATACTATACCTTAAACTCTAATCCCTTATCCCTAAACCCTCCAACCCTATCCCTAATCCTTATACCCTCCACACTCTACTGTAACCCTAATTCCTTGACCCTCAACCCTATCCCTAAACCCTTGACCCTCGAACCTCAACCCTCAACATCAAACCCGAATCCCTCAACCCTTAACTCTGATCCCTCAACCTTCAACCCTGATCCTAAACCCTAAACCCTCAACGCCAAATTCTAATCCCTCAACCCTTCACTCTAATCCCTCAACCCTAAACCCTATCCCTAAACCCTAACCCTAAACCTTGTCCCTAAACCCTAATCCCTCAACCCTCAACCCTAATCTGTCATCCGTCATCCCTCAACTCTAATCCCTCATTCCTAAACCCTAAACGCTATCCCTATTCCTAGACCCTCAACAGGCTCGATACTATACCTTAAACCCTAATCCCTCTACCATCAACACTCTTATTTAACCCTAATCCCTTGACCATTAACCCTATCCCTCAACCTCAACCCTCAACCCTCAACCCTCAACTCTCAACATTAAACCCTAATTCATCAACCCTAAACCCTAATCCCTCAAACCTAAACCCTATCCCTAAACCATCAACCCTCAACACTATACCTTAAACCCTAATCCCTCAACCCTCAACCCTAAACCTTATCCCTAAACCCTAATCCCTCAACCCTCAACCCTAATCCCTCATCCCTCAACTCTAATCCCTCATCCCTAAACCCTAAATGCTATCCCTATTCCTAAACCCTCAACAGACTCGATACTATACCTTAAACTCTAATCCCTTATCCCTAAACCCTCCAACCCTATCCCTAATCCTTACACCCTCCACACTCTACTTTAACCCTAATCCCTTCAACCTCAACCCTATCCCTAAACCCTTGACCCTCGAACCTCAACCCTCAACCCTCGACGTCAAACCCTATTCCCTCAACCCTTAACTTTGATCCCTCATCTCTCAACCCTAACCCTAAACCCTAAACCCTCAACCCTCAACAGAATCGATACTATACCTTAAACCCTAATCCCTTATCCCTAAACCCTCCAACCCTATCCCTAATCCTTATACCCTCCACACTCTACTTTAACCCTAATTCCTCGACCCTCAACCCTATCCCTAAACCCTTGACCCTCGAACCTCAACCCTCAACCCTCAACGTCAAACCCTAATCCCTCAACCCTTAACTCTAATCCCTCGACCCTCAACACTATACCTTAAACCCTAATCCATATCCCTCAACCCTTAACCCTTAAAACTTAAACCCTATCCCTACACCCTCAACACTTGACACTATATCTTAAGCCTTAAACCCTCATCCCTAAAGCCTCAACCCTCAATCCTTAAACCTTCAACCATAAACCCTATCCCTAATCCCTCTACCCTCGACACTCTAACCCTAACCTCGACATTAAATGCTAATCCGTCAACCCTAAACCCTAATCCTAAACCCTCAACCCTCAACACTATACCTTAAACCCTAATCCCTCAACCCTCAACCCTAAACCTTATCCCTAAACCCTAATCCCTCAACCCTCAACCCTAATCCATCATCCCTCAACTATAATCCCTCATCCCTAATCCCTAAATGTTATCCCTATTCCTAAACTCTCAACAGACTTGATACTATACCTTAAACCCTTATCCCTTATCCTTAAACCCTCCAACCCTATCCCTAATCCTTACACCCTCCACACTCTACTTTAACCCTAATCCCTTGACCCTAAACCCTATCCCTAAACCCTTGACCCTTGAACCTCAACCCTCAACCCTTAATGTCAAACCCTAATCCCTCAACCCTTAACTTTGATCCCTCGACCCTCAACCGTAATCTGTCATCCCTCATCCTTAAACCTTAAATGCTATCGCTATTCCTAGACCCTCAACGGGCTCGATACTATACCTTAAACGCTAATCCCTTATCCGTAAACCTTCCAACTCTATCCCTTATGCCTTAACCCTCATGATTAATATCCTTGAATGTAAAAAAATTTGAGCGGGACATAACGCGAGCGCGTTATAATGCGCTCGCGTTATGTCAAACATGGCAAAAGACAGACTTTTGGGAAAGAAAAATACAAGGCAGAACATAACGCGAGCGTGTTATTTCTTGCTTTGGGAATCCCAAGCCTTGGGCTTGGGATTTGCTTTGGATTTCCAACCCAAAGGCTTGGAGTGCCTTATGAACAGTCACAGACGTGTTTTTCTATATTCTTCAAATTTTCACATAATTTCATTCGTGCTAACCCTCAGATTTGCACGTGTTTCAAGGTTGAACAAATCGAACACATGGGTAATGTTAGGCTTTCTCTTAGCTATTTGACGATGTGATTTTTTTCACATTTTAACAATGTTAAGCCTTTCATCTTTAATTTCTTTTGTTTGTGTGTCCGTTTTTATGCAAAAACCACTGTTTGGTCTTTTTTTCATTGTAAAATAACTATTCATTCAAATTTCAAAAAAATTACATATTTAGAAACTAGACTCCATTCTACAAATATTAAAAAAATAAAAAAATGATTTTCAATTAGTTTTCAAAATTTATAGGGGTAGCACGGCCAAAATTCTATTTTTTAGGATGTGTCCACTTTAAAAATTAGTAAAAAATCAAATATTCATCAAAAAATTATCAGAAAAATTGGGCATAAACTACATGCTATTAGCTAATTTCTCACCGAAGCGATTTTAAAAATACCAAAAAAAAGTTAACCTTTTGAGGGAGCCACAAAACATGCTATGTTATGTTTTTTTGACAGAAACAACACCAATTTCTGTGGCTCCCTCTTTTGAACCCCTTAATCTATGCCATTTTCAAAACAAAATAATAGTTTAGAAAGTAGACTCGGAGCACTACGAACATTGTTTTGGTTGCATCTCTAAATTTTGAGTGTAACTATGCTCAATTTCTCATCCAAGGCCAGTATTTCCTGATTTCAGAAAAAAAGTGGCCACTTAAGACCCCTTTTTGGCCCCCCATCTTCTTGCACTTACCCTAACCCTAAACCCTAACCCTAAACCCTAACCCCAAACCCTAAACCCTAACCCCAAACCCTAATGCTAAACCCTAACCACTAAACATTAAACACTAAACACTAAACACTAACCCCTAAAACCTAAACCCTAACCTTAAAACCCAAACCATAAACCCTAACCCTAAACCCTAAACCCTAACCCCTAAACCCTAACCCCTAAACCTAAACCCTAAACCCTAAACCCTAATCCCCAAACCCTAAACACTAAACCTTAAACCCTAATCTCTAAATGCTAATCCCTAAACTCTAAAGCCTTAACCCTAACCCTAAACCCTAAACAAAAACCCTAAACCCTAAACCCTAAACCCTAACCCTAACCCTAAACCTTAAACCCTTAACCCTAAACCCTAACCATAACCTAAACCCTAAACCCTAAACCAAAAACCCTTAACCCTAACCCCAATCCCAACCCTAACCCAAAATCCAAAACCCTTAACCCTTAATTGTAACCCTAACCCTAACCCCTAAACCCTATACCCTAAAGCCTAACCATAAACCTTAACCCTAACCCTAAACCTCAAACCCTAACCCTAACCCTAAATCGTAACCCTAAACCCTAACCCTAACCCTAACCCTAAGCCCCTAAACCCTAACCCTATACCCTAAACCCTAATCTGAAGACCCTAAACCCTAAACTCTATTCCCAAGACCCTAAACCCTAAACCCTTGACCCTTAATTCTAAATTGTAAACACTAAAGCATTAACCCTAAACTCTAAACCCTAAACCCTAACCCTAAACCCTAAACCTAATCCCTAATCTTAACCCTAAACCCTAAACCCTAAACCTAAACCCTAAACCCTAACCCTAACTATAAACCCTAAACCCTAAACCCTAAACCCTAAACCCTAACACTAAAACCTAAACCTAAACCCTAATGCTAACCCTAAACCCTTGTCCCTAACCCTAACCCTAAACCTAAACCTAAACCTAACCTTAACCCTAACCTAAATAGTAAACCTAACCTTAACCCTTAACCCTGACCCTAACCCTAAACCCTAACACTAAACCCTAAACCTAAACCCTAACACTAATCCTAAACACTTGTCCCTAACCCTAACCCTAACCCTAAACCTAAACCTAACCCTAACCCTAACCTAAACCGTAAACCTAACCTTAACCCTTAACCCTAACCCTAACCCTAACGCTAACCCTAACCTTAAACCTAAAACCTAACCCTAAACCTTAAACCCTAAACCCTAACCTAACCCTAAAACCTAACCCTAAACCTGAACCCTAAAACATAAACCCTTAACCCTTAACCCTACACCCTAAACCCTAACCCTAACCCTAAACCCTAACCCCTTAACCCTAATCCCTAACCTAAACCCTAAACTAGAAACCCTTAACCCTAACCCCAACCCTAACCCTAACCCAAAACCCTTAACCCTTAACTGTAACCCTAACCCTAACCCCTAAACCCTATACCCTATACCCTAAAGCCTAACCATAAACCTTAACCCTAACCCTAAAACCTAAACCTTAACCCTAACCCTAAACCCTAGCCCTAACCCTAAGCCTCTAAACCCTAATCTGAAGACCCTAAAGCCTAAACCCCATTCCCAAGACCCTAAACTCTAAACCCTTGACCCTTAACTCTAAACCGTAAACACTAAAGCATTAACCCTAAACCCTAAACCCTAAACCTAATCCCTAATCTTAACCCTAAACCCTTAACCCTAACCCTAAACCCTAAATCTAGACCCTAAACCCTAACCCTAACTGTAAACCCTAAACCCTAAGACCTAACCCTAAACCCTAAGCCTAAGCCTAACCCAAAACCCTAAACCCTAAACCCTAATCCCTAACACTAAAACCTAAACCTAAACCCTAACGCTAACCCTAAACCCTTGTCCCTAACCCTAACCTAAACCTAAACCTAACCTTAACCCTAACCTAAACCGTAAACCTAACCTTAACCCTAACCCTAACCCTAAACCCTTAACCCTAAACTCTAACACTAAACCCTAAACCTAAACCCTAATGCTAACCCTAAACCCTTGTCCCTAACCCTAACCGTAAACCTAAACCTAACCCTAACCCTAACCTAAACCGTAAACCTAACCTTAACCCCTAACCCTAACCCTAACGCTAACCCTAACCTTAACCCTAAAACTTAAACCCTAAACCCTAACCTAACCCTAAAACCTGACCATAAACCCTAACCCTAAAATCTAAACCCTAAACCATAACCCTAATCCCTAACTGTAAACCATAAACCCTTCCCCTAAACCCTAACCATAAGCACTAAACGCTAACCCTAAACCCTAAATCCTAACCCCTAATGCTAACACTAAACCCTAACCCTAAACCCTAATGCTAACCCCAAACCCTAACCCTAAATTCTAACCCTAACCTTAAATCCTAACCCTAACCATAACCCTAAACCTGAAACCCTAAACCATAAGCCTAAACCCTAAACCTAATCCCTAACCCTAAATCCTAAAACCTAAACACTAAACCCTAAACCCTAAACCTAAAACCTAAACCCTAAACCCTCAACCCTAACCCCTAAACCCTAACCCTAAACCTTAATCATAAACCTAAACCCTAAACCCTAAACACTAACCCTAACCCTAACCCTAAACCTCTAAACCCTATACCATAACCCTAAACCCTAAACCCTAAACCCTAAACGCTAACCCTAAACCCTAAAGCCTAACCCTAAACCCTAACCCCTAAACCCTAAACCCTAAACCCTAACACTAACCCCTAAACCCTAAACCCTAACCCCTAAACCCTAAACCCTAAAACTAAACACTAAACCCTAACCCCTAAACCCTAACCCTAAACGCTAAACCCTAACCCCCAAACCCTAACCACTAAACCCTAACCCCTAAACCCTAACCCTAAGCCCTAAACCCTAACCCCTAACCCCTAAAACCTAAACCCTAACCCTAAAACGTAAACCCTAAACCCTAACGCTAAACCCCAAACCCTAAGACCTAAACTCGAACCATAAACCCTAACCCCTAAAGACTGACCCGAAACCTAAAACCTAAAATATAAACCCTAAACCCTAATCGCTAAAGCCTAAACCCTAAACGCTTAACCCTTAATGCTAAACACTTAACACTTAACCCTAAACCCTAACCCTAACCCTAAATCCTAACCCTAAACCTAAACCCTTAATCCTAAACCTAAAGCCTAAAGCCTAAAGCCTAAACCTTAAACCAAAACCCTAAACCTTAAACCCTAAACACTTAACCCTAAACACTAAACCCTTAACCCTTAACCCTAAACCGTAAACCCTAAACACTAAACCCTAAACCCTAATCAGTAAACCCTAAACCCTAAAGCATAAACACTCAACCCTAAACCCTAAACAGTAAACCCTAAACCATTAACCCTTAAACCTTAACCCTTAATCCTTAACCCTAAAACCTTAACCCTTAACCCTTAACCCTAAACCCTAAACCCTAATCGTTAACCCTAAACCCAAAACCCATAAACCTAAACCCTTAACCCAAAACCCTAAACCCTTTCTTGTTAACCTAAGCCTGAACCCTAAACCCTAACCTGAACCCTAACCCTAAACCCTTAACCCTAAACCCTAACTAACCCTAACCCTAAATCCTAAACCCTAAGCCCTTAACCCTAACCCTAACCTAAACCCTAAACCCTAACCCTAACTTGAAACCCTAACCCTAAAACCTAAACCCTAACCCTAAACCATAAACCCTAACCCTAACCCTAACACTAAACCCTAAACAATAAACCTAACCCTAAACCCAAACCCTAAACCCTAAGCCTTAACCCTAAACCCTAAAATCTAAACCCTAAACCCTAAACCCTAATCCCTAAACCTAAACCCTAACCCTAACCCTAAATCCTAATCCAAAACCCTAACCCTAAACCTAACCCCAATCCCAAAACCCTAAACCCTAAAACCTAACCCCTAACCCTAAACCCTAAACCCCAAACACTAACACAAATCCCTAACCCTAACCATAAACCCTAACCCTAACCCTAAACCCTAACCCTAAACCCTAAACCTAAACCCTAACTATAACCCTAACCCTAAACCATAAACTCTAAACCCTAACCATAAACCCTAAACCCTATACCTAACGTTACCCCTTAACCCTAACCCTAACCCTAAACCTAAACCTAACCTTAATCGTAACCCTAACCCTAAACTATAAGCTCTAAACCCTATCCCTAAACCCTAACCTTAACCTAACCTAACCTAAACACTAAACCCTAAACCTTAAACCCTAAACCCTAATCTAACCTAAACCCTAACCTTAAATCCTAAAATGTAAACACTAAACCCTAACCCTAAAATATAAACCCTAAACCCTAACGCTCAACCTTAAACCCTAACCCCTAAACCCTAACCCTAAATCCTAACCCTAAACCCTAAACACTAATCCCTAAACCCTAAACCCTAAATGTAAACCCTAAACCCTAAACCGTAAACCATAACCTTAACCCTAACCCTATACCCTAAACCCTAACCCTAAACCCTAACACTAAACCCTAAACCCTAACCCCTAAACCCTAACCCTAATCCCTAACCGTAAACTTTAATCCTAAACACTAAGCCTAACCCTAACCCTAAACCCTAACCCCTAAATCGTAACCCCTAAATCTTAACCCTAAACCTTAAACCCTAAAACCTAACCCCTAAACACTAAACCCTAATCCTAAACCCTAAACCCTAACCCCTAAAACCTAAACCTTGACCATAAACCCTACACCATAAACCATAACCCTAAACCCTAACCCTAACCATAAACTCTAAACCCTAACCCTAAACCCTAACCCTAAACCCTAACCCCAAACCCTAACCCTAAACCCTAACCCCTAAACCCAAACCCCTAAACACTAAACCCTAAACCCTAACCCCTAAAACCCTAACCCTAACCCTAAAACCTAAACCATAAACCCTAACCCTAAAACCTAAACCCTAACCACTAAACCCTAACCCCTAAACTGTAACCCTAAACCTAAACCCTAATCCCTAATCCCTAATCCCTAATCCCTAAACCCTAAACCCTAATCTCTGAACCCTAATCCCTAAACCCTAAAGCCTTAACCCTAACCCTCAACCCTAAACACTGAACCCTAAACCCTAAACCCTTAACCCTTAACCCTTAACCCAAAACCCAAAACCCTAACACTAACCCTAACCCTAACCCTAAACCCTAAACCCTTAACCCTAAACCATAACCCTAACCTAAACCTGAAACCCTAAACCGTAAACCCTTAACCCTAACCCTAACCAAAAACCCAAAACCCTTAAACCTTAACCGTAACCCTAACCCTAACCCCTAAACTCTATACCCTATACCCTAAACCCTAACCATAAACCTTAACCCTAACCCTAAACCCTAAACCTAAACCCCTATACCCTAATCCCAAGACCCTAAATCCTAAACACTAAACCCTAATCCCAAGACCCTAAACCCTAAACACTAAACCCTTTACCCTTTACCCTAAACCCTAAACCCTAAACCATTAACCCTAAACCGTAAACCCTAAACCCTAAACCCTAACCCTAAACCCTAACACTAAACCCTAAACATAAACACTAACGCTAAACCTAAACCCTTGTCCCTAACCCTAACCCTAAACCTAAACCTAACTTTAACCCTTAACCCTAACCCTAACGCTAACCCTAACCTTAACCCTAAACCCTAACCCTAAACCTTAAACACTAAACCCTAAACCCTAACCTAACCCTAAAACCTAACCGTAAAGCCTAACCGTAAAATCTAAACCCTAACCCTAATCCCTAACCGTAAACCATAAACCCTACCCCTAAACCCTAACCCCTAAATCCTAACCCTAAGCCCTAACCATAAGCCCTAAACGGTAACCCTAAACCCTAAACCCTATCCCCTAACACTAACACTAAACCCTGACCCTAAACCCTAACGCTAACCCCAAACCCTAACCCTAAACTCTAAACCCTAAACCTAACCTTAAATCCTATCCCTAACCCTAAACCCTTAACCCTTAACCCAACCCTAAACCCTCATCCCTAAACTGTAATCACTAAATGCTAAATCCTAATCCCTAAACCCTAATCCATAAACCCTAAAGCCTTAACCCTAACCATAAACCCTAAACCCTAATCCCTAAACTCTAAACCATAATCCCTAAACCCTAAACCCTAAACCCTAAAGCCTTAACCCTAATTCTAAACCCTAAACACTAAACCCTAAAACCTAAACTCTAAACGCTTAACCCTTAACCCTAAACCCTCCACCCTAAACCCTAAACTGTTAACCCTAAACCCTAAACCCTAATCCGTAATCCCCAAACTGTAAACCCTAATCTCTGATTCATCATCTGTTACTCCTTCATTATCATCTTCTTCATGAACATAGTAACAATTCTTTTCAAACCTTGATCTATTAGGATTTGGTCTTGAAAATCTTTCCAGACATCTTGAGGCAAAATGACCAATTTTATTGCAATTGAAACAATTGAAAGGTAATTTTCCTTCATACTTACCAGATCCTCTTGGTAGTCTCTTTGCAATAAGGGCTTTAAGATGAGCAGTTTCAGCTTCTTCTTCATCCAAGTCTTTTCGTGCTTTTTCATACCATGATGGGTTCCTTGAAGAATTTTCCCCCGGATCAAACCTTTGTTTCCCCTTTACAGAGGCACTGGCTTTGAATGCAGATTCAGTCTTTGGAGGATCATCTCCAAAATCGACCATTTCAAAAGCAGCTAACTTACCAACCAATTGATCTTTTGTGACTGTTGTGTGAGCTCTGAATTCTTCGATTGCAAAAGCCTTGATTTTATAAGACTCGGGAAGGGATCTGAGAACTTTGCCAACAATCTCATCTTCACTCAAGGTTCCACCTGCATTTCTAATTCCACAAACCAACTCATTCACTCTTGGCATAAAAGAGGTAATATTTTCATCATTTCTCATCTTCAGTTTTTCAAACTTCCCTTTTAGACTCTGTAACCTTGCACATTTAACAAACTGGTCTCCTTCATGCAAAAGTTCTAGTTTTTTCCAAATCTCAAAGGCAGTTGGTAGATCAATAACATTTGAGAGTTCTGAGTCAGATAACGCACTTAAAAGAGTCTCTTTGGTCTGCAGATTGTTTTTGGCATCTGTGATTTCATTTAGGGTTGTCGGACCACCCTGTGGAGGTACATAAGCTTTTGTAACCATGGACCAATATGCAAATCCCATGCACTGCAAGTGACATTCCATGCGACCTTTCCAAAGAGCAAAGTTAGTTCCATCAAACTTCAGACTATCCTTCTTGTAGGACGACATCCTGGATATCCTCAAGCAGTTAAGCTCCTTTCAGAGGAACTTGGCTCTGATACCAATTGTTAGATTTAGAGCAAACAACTGAGAGGGGGGGTGTATCAGTTGTCTAAAACTTTCTTTGCTTTCAACACTTATATTCACTTGGCAGTAATAATAAATCAAAACATGAAACTTAATGAAATTAATCAAGAGTAGAAACACATCAACACAAGAGACACCAAGATTTTGACGTGGAAAACCCAATTAAGGGAAAAACCACGGGGTGATTAACCCAAGATTGTATTCTCTGTTAGAAGAATAGAAAGAACAAAATGGCACATGCCAATTAGGGCTCACTACTCAAGCACATTGCTCACAAGAGGCTCACTGCCTACAAGAGACACACTGTCTACAAAAGAATAAGTATCACATACTTGAACTTGAAAATAGCATCTTCACCATGCTTGAGTCAGTTCCATTTAAGCCCAAACCTTCTGCTCTACCTTTCGCTCTTCTTCTTGCTACCACACACTCATCTCCACATCTCATGCTTTGAAATGACTTCGCAATCCCTTATTTATACATGACATCAACTTAGGAATAGACATCTAAGTCGGCACACATCCACAAGAACATCCACAAGATGTATAATTCATCTGGTCGGCTAGTCACAGAAAGAACATCATCATCCGGAAGTTATTCTTCATTTCTGGGACTCTAATTCTAATGCGGACCATAAACATGAACTAAGCACGATCTAAAGACCTCCACAAGCTTGCCTGAAACAACAAGAACATCCGCACTTCCTCTACTTACTGAAACTCTTCTCTCCTCCATCCAAAACCTCAAGAACATAGTCTGCCATTACTGTCACAAAGGAATAGATACTTCCAGACCTTCAGACCACGAACCAATCGATTTGCCACACCATACAGACTTCCCAAACACTTCCTCAAATCTGCAGAACTGGAGAATGCATTGCCAGATCACACCAGACCTATCTGTATCACTTTGTCATCACTGAACATTTGCCAGAACTGGTTCCACTTGAACTGCCATAACATCTTCAAATATTCATGCGGACCTCTGAAATCTCTACTAGAACAATGTAAGACACATATCTACAAACCCTTTAATCCACATCCTTTGATCCTCATCTTGTCTTGGACTTTTACCTTATGCCATCACTATTCTTCACTGCTCCTAATTGAGACTGATTTTCTCAATATCCTCAGCACACAACTCATCCAACCTTATCATTAATGTAACAGGAGTATGTTGACATCAATGACAACACTGTAACCCTAAACCCTAACCAAATAAAATTAAATGTAATAATCAAATTAAATATATTTAAAATTATATTTTTTGGGAAACTTATAATAAGGACTACATACTTACAAAGCATAAATCTTAAATGAATTCATTTGATCCCTCAAAAGATAAATCAAAATTGGTTTTTTATCAGCATTTTGATGGGTGTAGAGGAGACTCGATTATAGATATGGTTTAAAACTAGCGGGTTTCTATCCAAGGGGGTTTAAATATAAGGGGGTTTGATCAAACCCTCTTCAATTAAAATCTTTTAAATGGAACCTTTCAAGGCTTAAATCATTATATTTTTCTCAAAATATGTGATTTCAGCAAAAATCAAGATGTCCCAGAAAGTGTAACCCATTATTGTGGCAGCACCCCAATCAACGGTGTTGGGAAGCTTAAATGCTATCCCAGGATTTGACTGAGGTAAGTCCCTAAACTCCATAACCCACAAACCCATTTTTATCTTCTTGTGTGTAGGTTACATGAGTGAGATATGGAAAATGCAGAGCTAGAGGAAGACTGTGTGAAGATCAAGGTTTCAGAATTCAGTGATAGTTTTAGGGTTTTCCCTCATCAAGGACTTGGGTGGTACCGCCCATGTCCTCTTGCCCTTTCTGATATTAGATCTAGCATCGGGACATCATTTGCAACATCTTTCTAATTTATAGTTTTGGAAGATTCTTCCAGTCAAGACCTGGGGCCCACCCTGGTCCTCTGACACCTCTACTTTCGGGAGACATGTTTCATTATCCCTTTGATCATCCCTATGTAATTAGCTTCTGGATTATAATTTCTATGTTATAAGCATATCATTATAGAACTAGGGTTTCATGCATTATTAACATAGGGTTTGTTAAAAAGGCTAAATTAAATCTGATCCATCTATAACATACCTGAGTACAAGATCAGTAGATGAGTCCACCTCCATTTGGTTATGATTTGGCTCAGTTTTGTCCTTGAATGTTATATGAAAAAGGGTTTGATCTAGTTTGCATTCTAGTTGTTATCATTCTCATTTTTCATACTTAACACTTTCTATATATTACATTTGGAATTTTCATGAGTTTCTTTGTGTACCTTCTTGTGACTTATTTTTTTGTGTGCAATTGGACTCTGGTAGTAAATTATTTGTATATTTTTTTATCTCTACATTCTTTTAATTTGAATTCTTGAACCTTCTGCACTATTTAGTGTGCTTTGTTATCTTTTTGATGATTGTGTAGGTGCCAAGAGAAGTAATGAGAGAAGGGAGATAATGAAGTGTTTTATTTTGGGACCTTCCAAAAATGATCTCACTAAAGTGGAAGGGAGCAAGATTGAGAAGTGTTATGTTTTTGTAGGGAAATTAGCCAAAATTAATGTTACCTAACTAGGGATCCTTGTAGTTAAGTCTAATTCTATGGATTCATTACAAGGTTCTTTCAAAAGTGTCGTTTCTATATTTGTCAGTGTTGCTGTTTGGGAGGAAAAAAAATCCTCCCATTGGCTTGTTTATCTCATAAAAAAGGGTGTCTCAAAATGGTAGAAATTCTAGGAAGAAGAATATTTCAATTGGAAGGTTGTTGATGTGGATATGAAGACTTTGTGAAAGAACTTAGAAGAACCTTAATAAAGAGATGGCTCAAAAAACAAAATCAACCTTAGTTTCTCTATGCACTCAAGTATGTTTGCCTCATTTCTACATTGACATTGACATTATTTACATTTTTTCTTATACATTGATAGGAAAACCTACACATAGGGGTTGGCAATTAACTAATAGAGGGATTTGTCCTAGAGTATGTGCTCCTTTCATAGGAAGGTATCAGTCTCAATGAGTCAGAAGGAGGGATCTAGATGTGAGGTAGGAGGTGCATGCGATGGATTGGTTTAGCTATTTGAAAGATGAAGGTGAATAAATTTTTAAGTGCATATTTTATCAAGTCAATCCCATGTAGTAAAAATCAAACTTGTATGACATATTAAGTTTTTGATGATCCGATCAAACTCAGAGCGGTTAAAAGTGAAATACAATTTTTTTTTAAACAACTCAAAATTTAAGATACTTATTTGACGCAAGTTGTTAATATTCTAGAGACGACAAATTAATTTAGAAGATCATCAACATCACTTCCATCATCAGTTCCAAGGTTAGGTACTCTCATTCCTTGCATTTATTCTTTTTGTATTTACTACACTTATTTGTCCGAATCGATCTATATTGATTTATGCCTAGTTGATTACATTTATTTAACTTTAGCCTTGATGACTTATGTCGAGTGTTTTTGTAATGGTGAAATTTGCATCTAGTCATGCCAATTACCATTTACTTCTAGTCCCATTTCATGGAATGGTTTAATACAATTACAAATTGACAAACGACACACTCTTGTGTAAAGCTAGGCCCATTCCTTGATCTTCTACTTATCTCCATTACCACTCACTCCCATACATTGGATTGTATCCTATCCGGGCCATTTCCGCATAGCCATGTACATATGACATTTAGTATGCCTATCGTTGCATCCCATGTTTAGACATTCATTCCCCACATCGATATTAAAGCATTCTCTTGTTCTAGGTCAATCCTGCAACATGGGATTGCTCTCGCACCTTATGGAATTAACCCATCAAATCAAAAGTTTAAATTCAAATTTTGCCGACTCCCGTCCATGTCATTCCTACCACCAGCCCAATTGGTACACATTTTGATCAATTTATTACTATATATTGGTATATAAAGGCATTCATTTGATTGTCGTCCTAGAATCATTAGACAACCTAACACTTCAAGGAGCATTCGCCATAGGAATCTTTTGATTTGGACCATTAAAAGGGATTTAACTTGCATCAAAGTCATTTTAGGACATCTTCATTGCTTGAGGTTGTTGTCCTTGATAATCAAGGGGGCTGACCCAAGAGAACTTGGTCCCTTGTGATTTCCTAAAATAATATTAATTTATTTACATACTTTATCATTACTAACTCTTATTTATTTAATCTAAGGTGATGGATTCTTTTTAATTAGCCTAATTAAGTGTGAACTTCCCACTTACAATTTTATTTCTCTACAAGTATTTAAATCAAAATGAAAAGAAAACAAATACTAATAATAAAACCAAAATGAGAGGTGCGATCTAGAAACTAGCCGTTGAGGACAATTCAAATGGGAGAAAAGCATAGAAGAATGTCGTTGAGGACAATTCAAAATTGAGAAGGTCGGGGAGGGAAAATGCAGAGATAAATTCAAAAATAAGACCGTTTTAGGAGCGGAAGGCTTGTATCAACTCTTTATGACTTGCCTGTTCTGGTTCTGTTTTCCCTCCTTTCGTGAAATTGTTATTTAATCCTCAACAGTGATGTCCCGTCCGCTACTTGGGATTCTCAGTCTCTGAGACAATTTGGCCCTGACTCGTCACCATTGAATGCAGAAGCTCTTTTCTCATGGCAAAATTAATCGTTTCTGAATTAATTTGTTCTATTACGCAAACACGGCTAGTCAGAAAGAGGTCTAATCTTCAATTCCCCTGCCTGAAACAGATGGAATTGATTTTGTGGGGGACGAAATAAAAAAGATTTCCAGGGAGACGGAATAGCCTTCTTTCTCACATATGTAGGATTCGCTTACACTATTCCACAATTCAAAAGATAAACTTGATGTGTTACCTGCTTTCTTTGCTGTAGCAGGTAAAATTTTGATGGATATTTAATTTGTTAAAAGATGAAATATAGTTTAAAGACATATAATTACACAGACATGCTTGTTTTAAAGTCCCGGATGCCCACTTAGCATGTAGTTTAAATATGCACCTGCTTGTGTCTATGTATATGCGTATGCGTGTGCCTCTCTTTTCTGGAACTGGTAGATATACATTGTGTATGTGCATATGCCATACCTAAATCAAATAAACAAAGATAAAATAATTTAGAATAGTTTGTGGAAATTTGGAGAGACGTCTTTATACTATCAACCTTGTAAACCAATCTTCGCCACAGGTTTGGAACATATACCCTTTCTTCATTTTTGGGTTCAAATTCCAAATCTTCCAATGGAGTATAGAGATTTGGAAATATTGAGAATGATAGGAAAAGCTCTAGGTGCGTGCCAAGAAATTCAGTCCAACCAAAACCAATGTTGGCTATCCACAATCAGAATATGTATACTGATGGAAACAAAGGAGAAGCTCCTAAAAAAGATACAGATAGAGACTCTACAAGGAATATGGGATGAGGAAATTTTCTTTGAAAGAGTGGAAAACTTGGAGCAGGATATCCTGCAGGGAGAAGGATTATGGAAGACAATAATAGGTCCAAATGTAAGGAAAATGAAAGCACACAAGAAGACCAGATTGGAGTCTACACAGAGGATAATGAAGAAGGGGAAGACCAATAGGCTGAGGAGACGCTCATAGAAGGTTCACAGGAGGGGGGAGAAAATTAACCTTCAATTAGTGATTTCTCCTCCGTCTGGAGAAAAGCATAAGAACGAGGAAGAAAAAGAACATAGAGTGGAAATTAGAGAGGGCAGCTTCACAAGGAAAGTTACAGAAGAAGCATTAGAAGAAGATAGGGTCATGGAGGACTATACCCATGTACCTAGATCTTGTGGTGACTATACCCATAATAATAACCTTACTCCCATAAACCTCATTTGAAATGTAGCCCTCATGAAAGGTGTGATGTTATGTATTTCTCTGTTTATTCATGTCAAGATAGCATCAATTGATTTTATATTTTATAAATTTATTGTTACTCGTGTGTTCACTGGTGTGGGTTTTGCAGTGCTAGGGAGGCGAGGATTAAAGTTCTGCTGTACTTGTGAACATGTCTGAAGCAGAAGAACAGGGATGCTCTTTTATTGAAATCAGCAAAAGTTTTACTTAGTCATCTGTTCAAGGTATGGTATAATTTTTTGACCATTCATTCTTGCTCCATCTCTAACATATGCTGGCCGTTGATTCTGTTTGCACATTCCTGCAGTTTTATATTCATTTGAAGAATTACAAGTAACTTACTCTTCATGGTTAAACATTAAATAATGCTTTTTAGATCTAAGATTTCTAGAGCTAGACATTTTTGGACACAGTACTGTGTTGTTTTTGAATGACATGTTATTTAGTTATTGGATTGATGAGTATACAGACATATTGAATATTTTTGGGAGATGATGGCACCACTCCTCTCGCTAAACCTTCCGCCTCACATCACAATCACAAAGTAAATATTCCTACATTACAATCACAATCACAATCACATTCACAAAGTAAAACTGGCTTCTCCTAAACTTTATTTCCTCTGGTAGTGGTAGACAGAGAATTAGCCATAGGTTGTGAAGTTCAAATCCTAAGCATGCACATGATTGGGCAGAAGGTTTTCTAGTGGCGATGTACAGCTGGATGCTTTCCATGACATTACTATTTCTTTTCTTGAATTTAAAATTACTAAAGTCTTGGTATGTCTTTTCTTTGAATTCTTCCTTCACCTGCAAATTCAAAAGACGGTTTTGATCAGAATCCACAATTGCCCACCATGTCCTGATGCATAACATATTACTTGAGAAACAAAAATGGCATGGTGATTTGTGTATGCAGGGCATGCAGTTCATGCAATTAGGAGTTAAACTATGCCCTGATAATTGTAATACCTAAGCATGATTTTGAATTTTTTTCATTTTTATTGGTGAGTGTCAAGACTCAAATGCTGATCCATGCTCTTATTATGAAGCCTGATTCCAATGCTCTGCTGCTAGGGAGATCCTCTAGCAGCGAATACGCACATACGAACAGGCACTCTGGGGATTACACTAATTATCAGACCAATTAGTTTTCACAAGATCATTAGTGGTACAAAATCTTAGTTCACAAAGACATGGAAGGTTCTCTGGTTATACTAGAGTACAAGGGTCTCTTATTTTGGTTGGCTCACCGAATGCTTACAAATATGTAAATCTAAAAATTTTGTAGGGATATATTTTAGCTTTGTTAGAACATACAAGACCAACAAAAGATAAGAAAGATACAAACATATGCCTTCTAAAGGAAAACAGTCTATTGGCTTGGATTACCTAAGAAATAAAACAGTCTATTGGCTTGGATTGCCTAAGAAATTAAATTCATTCCAATGTTCAGGCATCAGCGACAAAGTCCCCTTTCCTTATATTTTATGTTGTGGATTGTATACAACTTATAACAGCTTAAAAAACTGTAATACTATTTAAAATGCAAAATTTGTCAGCACAAAACATCAAGAACCAAAAATACCAGTGAACATCTAGCTGTCGACTGCTTCATTCACAATACCCTCAAGAAACATCAACAACAAATTGAGTATCTATTTTAAAATATATACATTGTAATGATCACCTAGCAATAGCAAAATCTCCTTGTCTTACCAACAAAAAATAAACAAACGGAAACAGAAAAAAGATTTTGATCATCAGTTAAATTCAGATGCCCTGTTTTTGGTGGTGGTGGATGGAAAAGAAGTTCTAACCTCGGTGTAGTTGGGCCATCTCTTGAGGTTGTAGCTGCTATCCACTTCTACTTGCTGGACAAGCTCTACTTTGTTGTCCTGGACAGAGGAAACTTTGATAATATTATCTTCTTCTTGGTTATACCGTTTGTTGACCTCGAGGAAATGAATGTCCTCACCACTTTCGGGCCAATGGCATGTATAATTATGTCTGCACATGCTTGGCAAAAGGAATGCAGGAAAATCAACCAAAGGAAATATATAATCTATTCTCTTTTCACCTACTGCTTAAATATATAATCTTTTCTCTTTTCTAACTACTGTTTCTCCTAAGGATTCTCAATCCAACGAAGTAGCTAGTATTCTAGACCAAGGTGAATTGTGTGTAAGCATCGACTAAGTTCTAATCTCTTCACCACTACACTCACAGACCCACTTGCAAAAGATCCTTCTGGCCACCTTAACACAAACAGCAGAATGATCCCAAGAAATTATGAAGCCTAACTTGGTAATTTAGAGGCTGTGATCCCAGGTAATTTAGCGGATGGCAATAGTGTCATTTGAGTTGTTTTTTTCAGCAAAATGATTTCTGTCTGAATTGTTTAAAAGCCAGAAAGAAATTTAGATGAAGTGGTTTATAATGAAAAAAGAGTTGTAGTAACCTGAAAATGAATTACACGATACCTGGAACAATTAAGCTTGATTTTCCCATTCCCCAAGATCCAGAAATTCTGACGACAATTGGAGGGATTTTATAAGAATTCAATAATAATGCAGCAAGATCATGCGCATAATCAATTCTCCCTACTCAATTGGTAGAATTTAAGATTTAAAAAAAAAATTATAATGTGAGAAAAAATTGCGATCGACAGCTCCTGAGTTAAAGAAGGGTTGATTTTTATTTACCAAGATTATTGTCTAATCTAGTTGGTTGGTCATTCCCCTGTTCAACAATCCTCTCAAGTTGGCAACCCTTAAGCGAAAGATAGTTTTCATGTAAAAACTACCTCTCATCACATTCTTTTTAATTTCTGGCTGTAATCCTTCGATCCATTCTGTATCGTGAATATCCCCATTCTGTGGCTGAAATGGAGGGATGTTAAATATGAAAGGATTCATTTTCTATCAGTTACTTTTAGAGATTGACGTTGTGTTTACTGTTACTGAGAGATTCATAATGTGTTGAACCCGTGCAATACCAAATTTGGCTGGTATGCCTAAAATATGTATTAACTTTCTCCGCATCTTGAAATTAAGAATTGATAGGTTGAAGTTTTGATTCTTAAGAACTTGTGCCTCCTTGTATGTTTACACATGATTTCACAGTTATTTACAATAAAATGAAATATGGGTGACCATTTGGAGAAAGTCACATAAATTTACTAGAGAATATACTTACAGGTTAGTTTATTAATGTTTACTAATAGTATCTTTTACATTTTTTAGAATTCATGATTACTGTCAAGTAAAAGTAGAAGTTCATCCTTCTTAGTTGTTCGTGGTGTTAGATTCAGATGATTTTTTTACTTTTGTAAATGTATGTGTTTTGTAAGTCACGTTTTACCCAAACTGTTTGTATATTTGTATGTCAGAATTAGGTAGATTTATGGTCTGATATTTTGTTTTTACTTTTTGAAGCTTCTAAAAGATTCTGTAACATTGGGCAGAGGTACTGGTGTATTTTTATTCAAGTCATTTATTGAATCTTTTTATGTCATAGTTTTATTTTAATAACAGTATGTTTAATTGTTCTATGTTTTGTTGCAGGGAAATTGATATAAATATAAATTATGGTTGATGTTGGTTGTTTGACATGCTGTCAATGTATAGAAATATTGGAAGCTTGAAGTTGGATTGACTTCAATGAATATAATATTTAAAATTTTAGAATATGTTTGTAATTTAAAACTTGACAAAAAGTTTGCACTTTTGTACTTGGATAAATGTAATATGTAAACTGATTCATTATTTAATACAAATGATTTTTATTTGAAGGGGTTGAATTGGCCCCCTTCCTAAGGCCACAAGGAATGGCCAATGGCCATGACCATTCTTTTTAGGCCTAATGTCTTGTGTT
The DNA here is from genome assembly GCA_027924645.1 of Cunninghamia lanceolata. NCBI lineage: Eukaryota > Viridiplantae > Streptophyta > Pinopsida > Cupressales > Cupressaceae > Cunninghamia > Cunninghamia lanceolata. The sequence goes on along the minus strand of BSBN01001578.1, from coordinate 2,134,704 downwards.
CATTCTTTTTTAGTTTTCATATTATTTTTATTGCATAAAATTTAACTTCTTTATTTTTTATTTTTTAAAATTGCATTATGTTCAATGACTTGAATTTAGATGGTGCACTTAATTATTAAGTATAGAATATTCTTTAACCATAGTGGAACTTAGTTGAAATTAGCAAGTTGTAATAATTAGTGTTGTATTATTAACAAGTTGTAATTTAAACATGTGTATTTAATATGTTTTACTTTGGAATTTATTTATTATTCACATAAAATGTGTGTTTGAATTTTGATATTCACTCTAATTTGATTCACTTAATTACATCATTTGTCACTTTAATTTGATATACTTATTGTTTGTGTGAAGCATGGGTTTGAACTTTGGCATTGAATTATATTTGTTTCATGTTGTATGTTTAAAATTAAATTCACATTGTTTACACTTATTATTTGAATGAAGTGTGTGTTTGAATTTTGGTATCCATTTTTTTTTGTTTGGAGTGTCTTTGAGCTTTGTTTATTGTGTTTCACTTTGGCATTCATTAGTTGTTTGTTTGAAGTGTGTTTGAACTTTTGGAATTTGCTTTGTGTGCACTTATTGTTTGAACTTTGTCATCTACTATTTTGTTTGAAGTTTGGAGTTCACTTTATTTAGTAGTGTGTTTCACTTTGGCACCCACTTATTGTTTCTGTGAACTGTGTGTTTGAACTTTGGCATCTCTTTATTTTTTGAGAGATCTTTTAGTATTCATTTTGTGTTTGAAATGTGTATGAACTAACTTTGACATTCACTTTCTGTGTGAGTGAACTACCTTTATGAATTGAAATAAACTTTTGTGTCTGAAGAAGTGTGTTTGAATTTTACCTTAATCAATTTTCTTCAATCCCCTTAATCCACATGTAATATTTCCTAGGTCCCTAAATCCTAAACCCAAACCCTAAATGCTTAACCCTTAACCCTAAACCCTTAACCCTTAACACTAAACCCTAACCCTAAACACTAAAACCTAAACCCTAAACCCTTAACCCTTAAACCTAAATCGTAAACGCTTACCCCTTAACCCTTAACCCTAAACCCTTAACCTTAAACCATAAAACATAAACCCTAAAGCTTAAACCCTAAACCCTAAACCAACCTTAAACTCTAAACACTTAACCCTTAACCCTTAACCCTAAACCCTAAAACCTAATCCATAAACCAAAAACCCTAAACCCTAAAACCTAAACCCTAACCCCAAACCGCAAACCCTTAACCCTAAACACTAAACCCTAAACCCTCAACCCTCAACTCTTAACCCTTAACACTTAACCCTTAACCCTTAAACCATAACCCTTAACCCTTAACCCAACCATAATCCCTAAACCCTGAACCCTAATCCCTAAAGCCTAAACCTAAAGCCTTAACCCTAAACCCTAAACCCAATCCCTAAACCCTAAAGCCTAAACCCTAAACACTTAACCCTAAACCCTAAACCCTAAACCCTAAACCTTAAACCTTTAACGCTAAACCTTAAACCCTTAACCCTAAACCCTTAAACATGTACATCGTCTTAGAATGAGCCTTAGGCAATTTTCTTAAATCCCCTTAACCCACATGTCATCTTTCCTAGGTCCATAAACCCTAATCCCTAAATGCTTAACCCTAAACCCTAACCCTAAACCCTAAACCCTTAACCCTTAACCCTTAACCTTTAACCCTTAACCCTAAACCCTAAATGCTAAAACCTAAACTCTTAACCCTTAACCCTAAACCCTAAACCCTAAATGCTAAAACCTAAACTCTTAACCCTTAACCCTAAACCCTAAACCCTAAACACTAACCCTTAACCCTAAACCCTTAACCCTAACCCTTAACCCTTCACCCTTGACCCTAAACCCTAAACCCTAAACAATAACCCTAACCCCTAAACCCTAAGCCCTAAACCCTAAACCATAACCCTTAACCCTTAACCCTTAATCCTAAACCCTAAACCCTTAACCCTAACCCTAACCCTAACCCCTAACCCTAACTCCTAAACCCTAAACCCTAACACTAAACCCTAACCCTAAACCATTAACCCTAAACCTAAACCCTAACACTAACCCTAACACTAAACCCTAATCCATAAAACATAAACCCTAAAACCTTAACCCTAAACCCTTAACCATAACCCTAAACCCAACCTACACCCTAAACCCTAAACACTAACTCTAACCCTAACCCTAACCCTAAACCAT
>BSBN01001578.1:2120000-2125000 GCA_027924645.1 Cunninghamia lanceolata | reverse complement strand
CCTAACCCTAACCCCTAAACCCTAACCCTAACCCCTAAACCCTAACCCTAAACCCTAAACCCTAATCCTAAACCCTAACCATAAACCCTAAACTCTAAACCCTAAACCCTAACCAATAACCCTAAACCCTAAATCCTAAACCCTAAACCCTAACCCTAACCCTAAACCACAAACCGTAAACCCTAACCCTAAACACTAAACCATAAACAAAAAACCTAACCCTAAACACCTAACCCTATCCCTAAACCCTAACCCTAAACCCTAAACCCTATCCCTAACCCTAACCCTAAATAATAAACCCTAACCCTAACCCAATACCCTAACCGAAAACCCTAACCCTAAACCCTAACCCTAAACCCTAACCGTAAACCCTAAACTCTAAACCCTAAACCCTAAACCACCCTAACCCTAAACCCTAATCCCTAAACCCTAACTCTAAACCCTAAACTCTAAACCCTAAACCCTAATCCCTAAACCTTAAACCTAAATGATAACCCTTAACCCTAACCCCTAAACCCTAACCCTAAACCCCTAAACCCTAAACCATAACCCTAAACCCTAAACCCTAACCCTAACCCTAAACCCTAACCCTAAACCCTAAACCATAAACCCTAACCCCTAACTCCTAAACCCTAACCCATAAACCCTAAACCTGAAACCCTGAACCCTAAACCCTCAACCCTAACTGCGAAACCATAAATCCTAAGCCCTAACCCCTAAACCCTAACCCTAACCCATAACCCCTAAAACCTAACCCCTAACCCCTAAAACCTAACCCTAATCCCTAAACCCTAAACCCTAACCACTCACCCCTAAACCCTAACCCTAACCACTAAACCCTAAACCCTAACCCTAGCCCTAAACCCTAAACCCTGACCCCTAACCCTAAAGCCTAAACACTAAACCCTATTCCTAACTCTAAAGCTAACGCTAAACCCTAAACCCTAAACCTTAAACACAAAACCCTAAACCCTCACCCTCACCTTAAAACCTAAACCCTTAAACCTAAACCCTAACCCTAACCCTAACCCTAAAACCTAAACCCTAAACCATAACCCTAAACCCTAACCCTAACCCTAATCCCTAAACCCCAAACCCTAATCCCTAACCCTAACTATAAACCCTAAACCGTAAACCCTTAATGCTAACCTGAACCCTAACCCTAACCCTAAACCCTTCACCCTTAACACTTAACCCTAACCCTAACCCACTAAACCCTAACCCTAAACTGTAACCCTAAACCATAAACCCTAACCCTGAACCCTAAACCCTAAACCTAAGCCTAAACCATAACCCTAAAACATAAACTATAAACCTAACCCTAAACCGAAACCCTAAACCCTAACCCCTAAATGCTAAACCCTAACCACTAAATTGTAACCCTAAACCCTAAACCCTGACCCCAAACCCTAAACCTAAACCCTAAACCTATAACCTAACCCTAAAACCTAAACCCTAACCCTAAACCCTAACCCTAACCCTAAACCCTAACTCTAAACAATAAACCCTAACCTTAAACCCTAACCCCTAACCCCTAAACCATAACCCTTGACCCTTAAACCCTAAACCCTACCCCTAAACACTAAAACATAACCCCTAAACCCTAACCCTAAACCCTAAACCCTAACCCCTAATACCTAAACCATAAACCCTAAACCCTAACCCTAAACCATAAACCATAACCCTAAATTGAAAACTTAACCCTAACCCTAACCTTTAAACTCTAACCCTAAACCCTAACTCTAAACCCTAACCCTAAATCCTAACCCTAAACCCCTAAACCCTAACCCCTAAACCCTAACCCTAAACCCAAACCATAACCCTAAACCATAACCGTAACCCTAAACCGTAAGCCTAAACCCTAAAACCTAAAACTTAAAACCTAAACCCTAACCCCTAAACCCTAAAGCCCAAAACATAACCCCTAAACGCTAACCCTAACCCTATACCCTAACCCTAACCAAAACCCTAACCCTAACCCTAACCATAGCACTAAACCCTAAACCCTAAAACCCTAACCTTAAACCCTAACTCTAACCCTAACCCTAAACCCCAAACGCTAACCCTAAACCCTAAACCCTAACCATAACCGTAACCCTAAACCCTAAACCATAACCCTAAACACTAAACCCTAAACCCTAACCCTAAACCCTTAACCTAAAGCCTAACCCTAAACCCTAACTCTAAACCCTAACCCTAAACCCTAACTTTAAACCCTAACCCTAAACCCTAAACCCTAACCCTAATCCCTAACTCTAAACCCTAACCCAAAACCCTAACCCTAACCCTAAACCCCTAAACCCTAAACCCTAAACCCTAACCCTAAAGCCTAAACCTAAACCCTAACCTTAACCCTAAACACTTAACCCTAAACCCTAACCCTAAACCATAAACCCTTAACCCTAATCCCTACACCCTCAATCGTAAACCCTAACCCTAAGCCTAAACCCTAAAATCTAAACCCTAAAACATAACCCTAACCCTAACCCTAAAACCTAACCCCAACCCTAACCCTAAACCCTAAACCCTAAACGTTAACCCTAAACCCTTGACCCTAACCCTAATCCTAAACCTAACCTTAACCCTAACCTAAACCATAAACCTAACCTTAATTCTTAACCCTAGCACTAACTTTAACCCAAAACCCAAAACCTAAACCCTAACCCTAACCCTAAAGCTAACGCTATACGTTAAACCCTAAACCCTAACCCTCACCTTAAATCCTAAACACTAAACCCTAAACCCTAAACCCTTAACGCTAACCCAAACCCTAACCCTAACTATAAACCCTTCATCTTTAACCCTTAACCCTAACCCTAACGCTCACCCACTAGACCGTAACCCTAAACCCTAACCATAAACCCTAAACCCTAACCCTAAACCCATAAACCCTAAACCCTAAACCATAAACCTAACCCTAAACCCAAACCCTAAACCCTAAACCCTAACCACTAAATTCTAACCCTAAACCCTGAACCCTGACCCTAAACCCTAAACCCTAAACCTATACCCTAACCCTAAAACCTAAACCCTAACCCTAACCCTAAACACTAACCCAAAACCCTAACCCTAAACAATAAACCCTAACCTTAAACCCTAACCCAAAACCCTAACCCCTAACCCCTAAACCCTAAACCCTAAACCATAACCCTAAAACCTAACCCCTGAACCCTAACCCCTAAAACCTAAACCCTAACCCTAAAACCCTAACCCTAAAGCCTAAACCCTAACCCTAAACGCTAACCCCTAAACCCTAACCCTAAACCTAAACCCTAAACCCTAACCCCTAAACCCTAACCCTAAACCCTAACCATAAATTGAAACCTTAACCCTAAACAGTAAACCCTAAGCCTAAGCCTTAAACCCTAACCCCTAAACCCTAAACCCTAACTCTAAACCATAAACCTAAAACCTAACTCTAAACCCTAACCCTAAAACCTAAACCCTCACCTTAACCCTAAACCGCTAAACCATAACCCTAAACCTAAACCATAAGCGTAACCCTAAACCATAACCCTAAACCCTAAATCCTACATCTTAAAACCTAATTCCTAAACCCTAAATCCTAAACCCTAAACCCTAAACCCTAAACCCTAACCCTAACCCCTAAACCCTAAACCCTAAACCATAACCCCTAAACCCTATCCCCTAAACCCTAACCATAACCGTAACCCTAAACCATAACCCTAAATACTAAACCCTAAACCCTAAACATAAAGCCTAACCCTAAACCCTAACTCTAAATCCTAAACGCTAACCCTAAACCCTAACTTTAAACCCTAACCCTAAACCCTAAACCCTAACCCTAAACCCTTAAACCCTAACCCCAAAACCCTAACCCTAAACCTAAACCTCTAAAGCCTAAACCCTAACCCTAATCCCTAATCGCAAGACCCATAACCCTAAACGCTAATCCCAAGACCCTAAACCCTAAACACTTAACCCTTAACCCTTAACCCTAAACCTTGAACACTATACCCTAAACCCTAAACCCTAAACCTAAACCCTAAGCTTAAACCTAAACCCTTAACCCTAAACCCTAATCCCTACACCCTCAATCCTAAACCCTAACCCTAACCCTAAACTCTAAAACCTAAACCCTAAAAACTAACCCTAATCCTAGCCCTAAAACCTAACCTTAACCCTAACCCTAAACCCTAAACATTAACCCTAAACCCTTGACCCTAAACCATAAACCCTAAACCCTAAACCTTAACCCTAAATCTTAAACCAAAACCCAAAACACTGAACCCTAAGCCCTAAACCCAAACCCTAACCTGAAATCCTAAACCCTAACCCTAAACACTAAACCCTAAACCCATAACCATAACCCTAAACCTAACCTAACCCAATCCCTAAACCCTAAAGCCTAAATCCTAAGAGTAAACCCTAACCCTAAACCCTAAACCCTAACCCTAAACTCTAACCCTAACCCTAACCCTAAACCGTAATCCATAAACCATAAACCGTAAAACCTTAACCCTAAACCATAAACCCTAAACCCAAAACCATAACCCTAAACCTAACCTAAACCCTAAACCCTAAACCATAACCGTAAACCCTAAACCCTAAACCCTAACCCTAAACTGTAAACTCAAAACCTTAAACCCTAAACCCTAACTGTAATCCCTAAACCCTAAACCCTAACCCTAATCCTCACCCTAAACCAAAACCCTAACCCTAAACCCTAACCCCTAAACCTTAACCCTAAACCCTAAACTACAAACCCTAACCCTAACCCTAAACCCTAAACCCTAACCCTAAACCCTAAACCCTAACCCTAAACCTAAACCCTAACACTGAACCATAATGCCTAAAGCCTAATCCCTAACCCTAAACCCTAAACCCTAACCTTAAACCATATTCCTAAACTCTAAACCCTAACCCCTAAACCATAACCCCTAAACCCTAAACCCTAACCTAAACCCTAACCATAAAGCCTAACCCCTAAACCCTAACCATCAATTGAAAACTTAACCCTAAACAGTAAACCCTAACCC